>VZTL01043265.1:0-54721 GCA_013400535.1 Scopus umbretta
TTAAAAAAAGAAAGGAAGAACAGGGAAAAAAAACCAGTTTCAACAGGTTTTCATTTCCTCCTCCCCCCTTCTTAAACAGATATTCATAAAACCCCTGTCTGTTTTCCCCTAGCTAATTAGCAGTGCAGATAATAAGCTGGTTTCATGGAGTTAGCATGCATCAATGTCTCTATTAACTGGGTTAATTACACAGTGGATGGGCATTTGTTTCCTGTGAAGACAGACTGATGATGAGAACGTGTCTTGGTTTCCCAGCAGATGCCACAGCGCTTAGGAACATGCAGCACAGAATAGAGTGACTGTGTCTGATGGGAGTATCTGCGGACTTCACCAGTGGTGTTCCTGGGACTTGGTGTATGGTGGGGGTTGTTAATCAGTCTGCCCAAGAAAATGATGTTCCATCTTTCACTCATGGTCTGGAAAATGGGCTCCAAACGCTGAGAATTTGTTCATGCTTCCTGCCAGTACCCATGGGCAAAGAGGGAGAGAGGATGAGAGAAAGGGAAGGACAGATCTGCTCAGTGGCATTGAACCACCAAGGTCCCAGCAAGCAGAGAACTTGTCCAGCAGAGCCAGGGGAATACATTGTCCCCCCTTTCTGTGCCAGTAATGTCACACGTGCTTCTAGAGATGCAAACCACTGATCTGCAGCCAACAAGCTGAACACCATCTCAGTTTGCTCCATTCAACCGGTCCCGCTGCCTCTCAGAGCAGCTCTCTGTGGCAGTGAATGGTGCAACGGGACAAGGAGGGGAGCAAAGAAGTGTGAATAGAATTGCTGTCTTGAGTGGGAGCACCCTGAGCAAGACACCCCTCACTGGAGAGTGAGGCCTGCAGGTCCCTCTGAGCATTGCACCAGGAAAGCTCCCATCATAAGTCCCTCTCTGCCAGGAGGCACCCACCAGCTCCGAGCACACAGACGCCTGCAGTATTTTAGCATTCAGCCTCACTTTTCCCATTTCCTACGATCTCTGACAGCTGGGTAAAGCACATGACCCCCAGCACTGTCACAGCAATGCTGTGTGCTCCTCCTGTGCTCAGGCCAGTACTGGGGGGCGAGGGGAGCCAAGGAGCTCATCGGCACCAAGCTGTTGCCATGCTGACCCCGTCCCCACTCTGCCGCACCCTGCAGGCTCTCCTGCCTCCTTGACTTGCTCTGGCAGGTTTTACTTTCTTTCCAGGAGATGGAGAAGGCTTACAGCAATAACCTCTCTGATAGGAGATGGAGAAGGCTTACAGCAATAACCTCTCTGATGGGAGTGGGAAGGCAGAAAGGCCTGCATTTTCCCTTCTGAGGATGCACCTAGTTAATTCAGCTGGGGAAGAATATTCCCCCGGGGCCCCAGAGGCAAGCTCTAGGCATGATGGAGTTGCAGAGGGATGGCTCTTCCGTGGGTAGAAATCTTTGTCATTACTCCAGCACCTATCACAAGGCAGTGCAGTGTCCCTGGGTCCCGGCTGCACTCACTCGCCAGTCGCAGTCTGACCTCCAGCAAGGGAAAGTGGTACAAATAAAACTGAAGAGCATTTCTATACGCCACGTGACTGGCTAACTACACGGGAAGAAAATCTGGATTCTCTCAATTTTCATTCTTAAAATGCCCCGGGAGATTGTGTGTAAGCGTGCTTGTGTTTATCTGCACATACCTACACAACACAGTACAGTGCACGCATATACAGAGAGAGACCAAAAGGAAGCGTGAATACATGGACAGCCTTCAAAGGGTTAAGAGCAACATCTCTGTTGGTAGAGGAGAGAAAGGAGAGATGAATTTACAGGCTCAAGAGCAATTTCAGAACCCACTCAAGCTTCATGCCACTCTGTGAAATCTCAGTGCACCTCAACCAGGTCAGAAATTGGTTTACATTCCCTTCTATGTGTTTATGAGTTTGTAAAAGCTGATTTATTTTATTCCATTGCTACTCCAGGATATTACAGCAAAGGCATCTATTGGGAGAAGAACTAGGATTCATTATAAAGTTGCTTAAACAAAGTCACTGCTATCAGAATTGCTGGATCGGATAGTATTTTATTTTTATTGCACTACAAGGAAATACCTTGGCAGCAGTGCTAACTTTGGCCCAGCATCTGCTGGGGGATGGTGGAACTGTGGTCAGATGCAGTCAGCAGAAAAATTACTTTTTACTTCTCAGAGGACACAATTTCACCTGGAGGGTTTCATTTCTTACGAGGTTCCATACTTGCTTGCACAATGGCTATGATTCCCCTTTTTCTATCACTGTTGGAGAAAAGACACCAAGCTAAATGGATGCTGGGTCTGTCCCAACCAACCAGAATTATTTTAACCGTAATGTGTGGGCAGGTGTTATAGGCACAAAGATATTTGCTTTCCTGTAGTATTTCGCATCCCCTCTAGCCATGTGCCAGGCTCTGCCTGTGCTAGGCTCTGCACAGACTTAGGGCAGGAGCAGCACCTGTATGCACAGCACACGAGTGCTTCTCACTCTGACAGGCTAAGGAAGCCATCCCTTTTGCTGTGACCCATGAGCTTCTGTTGAAAACAGCATCTTTCATTTCTCCTTTCATCTCTTCAGTCTCCCTAGTCTTAACCTCTTAGCCTCCTTTCTGCTGCCTCCTTCTCAAATGCTTTCCTCGTGTCAGTTTTGCCTTGCTCAATCAAGAGGTTCACAAGCAAAACCCAATTGTAAAACAATTTGAAAGCAATTTTGCAGCTGCCTCATGATAAGAGGCAGAGCTAGTATCAGTGATGTTCGCTTTAGAACCACGATGCACAGAAATAATTATCTCAGCTCATGGAGAGAGAGAGAGAGGGAGAAAGAAAAAAGAAGCATATGCAGCACGTGCCCAGATGGTCTGGCTGGCTCCTGCCTAGATTTCTGAGTTGCTGTCAAATCATCTTGGCTGCCTGTGTTTTCCCCAAGACATCTGGAGAAAGTTTTCCCTTAAGAAACAGATGCGGTAAACTACCCCATGCACAAGTTCACTACGCTGATTTGCGCAGTGCGCAGATGTGGCCAGATAACAACTTTGACACCAGACCAGCTTCACTCAGCTGATCTAAGTGGTATTTACACCCTCAGATCAGAAGGAAGTGAATTAGAAAATAATGGCAGTACGTACATGCACCGTTGTGATTCATTACTCACGGGGTAATTTCCTCAGTTATTCTTTCTGTTTGTTAGCATATCTGAGCTCTCTGGGGAGGGGCTGTGTCTGCCTCATGCCTGTGCCGTGGGTAGCACAAGTAGTCTCTGGTCTCAGCTAGCTTCCGTTGATGCTACAGTAATAGAACCGAATCATTAAAAACTGCCACGACATACTGAAAACTCATATATTTTCTCTGAAACTAGAGTAAAAATACCACTTTTCTCCCCTAAAGCGAAACCTAAATGCTGCCACTTCTAAAACTTTCGCTATAACTTTCTGATCCAGATCTGAAAATTGCCTGTCAAATCAAGCCAACAAATCGCAGCACTGCCCTTCCTCCGCTAATTCTGTGCCAAGATCAGCGTTCCTGCCTGAGCTGCAGAAGGAACTGAATGAATAAACAGCATTTGCCTTCAAATTCTGCACCTTTTCTTCCAAAGATGACAGCAGATAATCGCACACACTCTTGATTTAATAGCTGATCCTGGAGATTAAAGCTGAAAGGAATAGGCCACATAAGAGGAACTTTTATCCGTAGGTGGGAGGGATTTCCTAGGCAGCCACACAGCCCGAAAGAGTGGACAGAGGTTTCCCTCTGTCACCTGAGAAAAAGTGGTTTCTTATGGGAGGTATGGCTCAAAACCCTAGGGAAGCAAAAGAAGAAGAAATTCCCTGGACCAGTGGCCAGAGGCCAGCAAAGGACCGAGCCCTTTAAGTCCCCACAACACAACAGTCTTCAGCATAAGGCATGCCCCAAATGCCTGGAGAAACAGCTCCAGAGATACTGTTATGCCTTAACACATCCTACTTCAGAAGTACTTGCAGATCAGCTTTAAGATCAGAAATGTGCAAGTGGTACACAGCCCATGCCAGGGAACAGCCTTCTGCCACAAAAACCCAACACAAGGGCTGTATTCTCCTTTTCTTTCTGAATGTGAATTCCGCAGGCGTTCCCACTTATGCAGTATTAACTTGTGCCTGGTCACTGCCCAGTTACTTTCAATGTTCTAAGAGGCCTTCCCCAAATGTGCAATGCAGAGCTCTGTATAAAAAGAGGACGTGGTGTAGAATGCACTTAAGGATGAAATGCAACCCAGACGCCAGTAGCACAGTCCCTTAGAAATCAGTGGGGTGGTATCATGACACTTGCATAAGAAATTTTGCCCTTCATAAAGATCAGAAGTGACTGAAATCTTAGAAATAATAAAATTGGATTGGATAGATGGAATTACTAATAGAATCTCAGCAGTCAGGAAAGAACCATGAGCTGCTCCTCACACAGCTCCCTCAAAAACTCTTCCCCAGCATCCGACTGAGCAATGTGCCACCTTCATTTGTATGCAGCCCATGGACTTCAGTCAAATACCTTGCACAGTCTTTTATTATTGCTGTTATACTCAGGGATGAATTCAAACAACTCCTGTTAGCAACTGTGAGCAGAAAGGCAGACAGAAAAGTAAAAGCACATACCTGTCTTGGAACTGACCTCCTCGCTCCCCAAGCTGTCTGACGCTGAAAGTGGCCCCAGATAGAGGAACACCCTGTGCAGAGCCCCAGGTGCAGGCAGGGCCAGCAGATTACCTGCACATCCTTACAGGATAACAACAGCCCTGACAGTGCCCCATGGTGTTGGAAACTGATGCAAAGGAGAGAGTAAACCAGGCACATTCAGGATTCCTGAAATACGAAATCTGTCCCTACTTGTAATAACTCCAGAAATTATCACAAGTGCTTCAGTGCTGGTCCTAAATCTGGACTTTTCTTTAGAAATGAGATGTTCTGCCTGCCTCAAATCATGGCTTGCCAAAGGTCAACCTCAGACAGGGGATATTATTCAGATTCGTTCTTAGAATCATAGAACCATAGAATTGTTTAGGTTGGAAAAGACCTTTAAGACCATCGAGTCCAACCGTTAACCTACCACTGCCAAGTCCACCACTAAACCACGTCCCTAAGCATCACATCTACATGTATTTTATATACCTGCAGGGATGGGGACTCAACCAGTTCCCTGGGCAGCCTGTTCCAGTGCTTGACAACCCTTTTGGTAAAGAAATTTTTCCTAATATGTAATCTAAACCTCCCCTGGCACAACTTGAGGCCACTTCTTCTTGTCCTTCATTCCTTCTTCAGGCAAAATCCTGATTTAAAACCCTTGATTGGCAAATGAAGTCTGAGCAAAAACAGTGCATGTCAGTGCTTTGGCGGTGGCATGCTGAATGGGGTCCCGTGTAGGGTTTGGGTTGGGTGAGCACTGCATCTGCATACCCCTGACACCTCCCTGATCCTCTTATTGCATCAAATGGGTTCTGCAGCTTTTTGAAGCTCCAAACCCCTAGAAACAAATCCTCTTGAAGAGACAGGATATGCCTAAACTTGCTATTCCAAGTGCCTATTCCAAGCCCTGAGCCGTAATACAAAAAAGACAAACTGTGCACCTATTAGCACCACATCAATATCATTTAAAGCCCCATTCTGAGGAGGGCCTGGCAGCCCTATTAATGCATTTAATTTCCCTGCGTCTCTGAATGGACATAAATAATTGTGCAGTGCTGGCCCTTCCTGCTCCATCCTCTCCAGCCAGGCGGATTATCTCTTGTTCTTTCCCTAGATTTGGCTTCAGGATGCAAACACTATTTATGGTCACTGATTGTTCAAAAGGCCAAGTGTATAATGTACCATAAAATGAGATTTTAATACTCAGTGGGAGATTAGAGCAGCTCTGTTTTGTTAAAGCAGCTTGCGTTCCCACACTTCAATGATCCCCAGCAACTATAGCTTGCCACTGGGTTCAGGAGAACCTGGTGTGAGGAGAGTACACACTGACCCAGCATGGACTTAGATTAAATGATTCTGTTTTCTGCTACTGTTTTTACCACTTTGTCTTCAGATTTTTGCCTTGCAAGGCTGCTCTTGATCCTAATGCTTTGGAGATGGAAGAGTTACAGGGGAGAATTTGGGAGTAGACAGCAAGTGGGGTCGCAGCTCAGAGGAAGACGAGGGGGTGCAGTTAATGGGTGCAGTGCGGTACTTTGGTGCCTGGAGAACAAGGCTCCAGGCAGCACAGGCAGAGCTCAAGACCATTGCTTCAGCCCTGCATGCCACTTGCATGGGATTGCCCATGCAAGCCTTGATGGCTTTCTCCTGGTCACCTCTGCTGAAGAAGGGCCCTGGTGGAAAACGCAAGAGGAGGGGAAGCTCTACAAACACAGATGGCAGGCTCGGCACCTCGCAGCTCTGGAACGTCGTTCCCATGATGCAAAGCTGAAGGATCAGTATTATTCCTCATGTAACCCAAAGGCTGGGAAATTAGCAAAGCTGAGTCTGGGGAACAGACTGCAAGCAAGGGAGAGAAAATCTATCATGAATTAATCACAACAGGGCATCTTTCCTCAGACTTCTATAAAACTCCAGTGTGATAATTTAGTGGTGAGAATATCCTCTAATGAGCTTCAAGGAAACTGCAGTCATCTTAATGGGCTTCTTAATGAAGAATCATTTAGGTTTTTATTAACACTGAGGAAAAACACATGGTGTTTGGTAGCTATTTGGAGCTGGATGAACATGAATAATTGCTTCAAATGTTCAAACACAAACGCTGTAATGGGCCCCTGTTTGGTGCTTGAAGGGATATCACAATTTTGGTCTTTGGGAAGTGTATCCAGAAAGAAGATTTTGCTTTGGTTCCTAAACAGAATTTCCAGCACATCAAGCTTTGTGGCAAGTGCCATCAGTACCATATGGTTCCCAGATGTTCTCACAACTAAAGGCAGTTTGAAGATCCAGTGGAAACTACCAGTGGATCTCAGCTTTGAATCTTGTACTGGGTTTGCTCTAGATTCAGTCAATGCTTACTGACAGCAGTGTTTCCCAAGTCGTTCCAAAATGTCACTCTGCTCCTACCTGTTATTTTCTATTTTAATCCTTTTTAAGGCCTGACACAGTGTCTAGTCAAATGGAGGAAAGTCTCCCACTGGCTTCAAAGGACAGAAGGCCCAGTCTCATAGTCAACAGAGTCTGTGAAGTCCTTGTGATTTTTGTCATTCCTGATTTGACTCTGGATTCTGAAAACCTCATAGCTGCCTGTTGACAAAAAGGGAAAAAGCAAGATCACAACACACCAGTTGAGATGGACTGTCAGAGCTGGGAGAGGAGGAAGAACTTCTTGTCATTTCCTATCACAGTTTACCTAGCTAATGGGCAATCTGTTCTGTGAGCATCACAAGTCTAATATCAGTAAAGAAGTTTGAGTTAATAAAGCCAAGAGTTTTGTGCTCTGCGCAGCCACATTTGATTTGTTCATTGTATCACACAGTTGCAGCCCCCAGAAAGACTCATGGCTGATCTTGCCTGTAGACCTCCGTTTCAAATGTCAGCAGCTCATGGGAAATCTGTCTTTATAGTTATGAGAATGGCTTCAGATAGAGATAATTACATCCAACGGTAGAGCAATCAGGGAGTTATACAAACAGGGTTACTGCAAGAGGCAAAAGAGGTGCTAAGACAGGAAGTAAAGATGTTATTTTTTCTTTCCTTTGGCCTAGATTTGCTACAGGGGTTTTCTCCCAACTCTCTCTGATCACCTCCCTCCAGCCCTGTTCACTGTGTTCCCTACGACTGGTGTGAGCACCAGGCATCTTCCTGCCTCTACACAGCCTAATGCCTTCACCCATCAGCAAGCATCACTAGTGAGCATTGCTATGAGGGGTGCTGAAGCCACCCCCTGAACTGTGCTCCTTCTCCTGTAACACTGCCACATCAATGTGGTCATGGACAGGGAAACGCTGCCTTGACTCCCGTCCTCCTGATCTGAGCACCGTGCTGATGAGGCAGGGGAGCACGCTAAGTCCAGCAGCTGTTTCCTGACTCCCATGCCACATCTAGATAGATGGAGCAGAGCTCAGGAGAAATCAGAGCTGCCTTCCCCCTCACCCTGATCATTCATGCAGCCACTCGCTCTCCCTCTCGCCCGTGAAGGCCATTCAGCTCTGTAGGTGGGCTGAATCATCCTCAGGATGGCATGGCACCTGACAAATGAATCGGACCTTTCCTCACCATCTGCCTCCATTTCCCCAGCCCAGCTGTTCATATCACAAGCTGTAAGAGACAGGGATCCTCTCTGTCGTGTGGCCCTTGGTGCTGCTGAGTACTGAGCAGGAAGCTCCAGCTCCTTTCCTTACACCATTAACAACTGGGTCAATAGCCACATGCAGAAGTTCTGGCCTTGGCCTCCCAGGGTACACCAATCTCTCCCTGGTCTGAGTGAGAGGCTTTGCCTAATTATAAGCTTTGTAAGGGACATCCAGATTTGTCCCTAAGAGACCAGCACTTGGGAAAGACAGAAATAACCGTGAAATTTCTGTCTTAATCTATCTGCTGCTTACTGTGCAATCAAAAGGCCAGCAGTTACCATACAATTAAGGAGTTAGTTAAATGGGTATCTGTGCCCTTAAACATAAAACACTACCAGGAGGTACCTGCTGCGTGTTGGATTTTAGAGGAATAAACAAGACAAAAAAAAGGGGGAATGGAAACGAGCTATTTTAGATTAAGAGGGAGGAAGGAAAGGGTGCTCATCATTTTCTGATATTCCAGTTTGCTAGATGCCAGGAGTTGAACTCTTGTTTAATTTCCAAGATCTGTGCCTCAGTGCAGTGGAAGCAGCAAGGGAGGGCTTTTGCCAAATTCAATAGAATTAGTCAATAATATTTCATTAATACAGAGGCAGTATCATAAGCATTTAAGTGTGGACACAGTAATCACAATTTATTTTCAAGCTAGATTTATTCTCCCTGTACAGCTGGCAGTAAAATAAATGGTACTATTACCATTATAATTAATCTCTAACCTTGAAATTTTAGTAATGGCTGAGAAAAGAAAAGGAAGCTATCTTTAAGGAGGAATGTTCTGGGGAGGTATTATATGCAGGTGGATTTATTCCACTTACAATTGAAAGACTAACACTTCTGTTACTCTATCAGCTTTGATTTGCCAGAACCTTTCTCTAGTTTTACTGCAAGTAAACTGCTGGTTTTCCACACCAGATTAAAAATGTGTTTACCCAAATAGTTCATGAGTGCTTTGGGCTTCATTTGAATGGCTCCTAATTTACACGGATATGAGGATAGTAATTCCTGCAGTTTGTTTGGATTCTCCTTTGGGATAGCCCAACATGACCAACTCCCACCCCTTCATGATCTGATCCGCTCAGTTTATGTACAAATCATCTTCGGGTCATCAGTCAAATTTCTCCTTAAAAACAATGAGCTAAGGACTTTCCGATCTGGGGTCCCAAAGCCTTCACCCCTGAACCTTTCTTGAACCTGAATAAGAGACTGCAACTTTCTGGTGGCCTCTGAGTATTTTTGAACCAAGCTGTGGAGTCACCAGCAAGCGACTGTCCATACTTTAGAATCTGCTACCTCTGTTGAATAAATGAACCACTTTCTTAGTCAAGCAAAGACTGAGCACACAAGGGACTGAATTCCCTCTTACTAACAAATCAAAGCTGCAGTGAAAAGGAGGAGGCTTCCTATCCTTACTGCCTGGTTCTCTACTTCCATTGCTCTCACTCCTCCCTAGTGCTGCATCAGGCTCTTCCTTCCTCCCAGAAGTTTCCTGGGCTTCTCCATAACACTACATGAGATTCTTGTCAGTGCTCGCAGAAGTTATTCCCAAAGGACAAGCAAATTACTTGCAGTTCCTCTCCCTTCTACAACATTTCTTCATCTCACCTGTGATAAGGAGTCTACAAGCTAGCACTTTCCAGCATCCAAGTATCTCTTCTCCAAACATACTGTAAATCAATTTGCAAGTCTAAAACTTGCAGGGTCCTACCACAGAGGAGCTGTGGATCTTGTACGGCCGATTACCACCCCTTCTGTCTGCTACAAGGGCCCTCCTCCACTTCCCTGGCTTACCCTCAACAAATCAACAATTACCATTAAACAAAGGAGATTTTTTTCCAGCCACAGGAGATCCATCTACTGCACTACAGCCTGTGGATAAGGTACATACTGCAATCAAACCTGTGTCTACTACACAGAGAGGTCCAACAGGCTGAGATTAGCATAGATCCAGAAATCCAAAAAATCATACCTAATGTCCTGTAAAAACAGGGTGAAAAAAATCATCAGCTGTCCAAGGCACACGGCAAGGTTTGACTCATGCTCTATGCTGCAAAGAAAACCTGGAGTCTTGAGAGTGCTAGAGACAGTTTTTAGACGAGGCAACCAGGCATTATTCAAACTTCCACCCTCTCTATTGCTAATTAATCTGGACTCCCACTCCCTTACTGAGTTTCACTGTAGAATTTCCTCTGTGACTGCTCTTGTGTGGGTTTCCAATGGAGATTCCCCCATCCATTGGGGTTTGATAGCTTGATTCATTTTTGGCTTACTTCCCTGTCATGCCTAAGTGATGGACAATGTGTCTGGAAGCCAGTGTAGAATAATAACATTAACTCTCTGTCTAGCAAACACACTAAACTTAAGAGAATACTGCCAAAGAAACCCTGAGGAAGAGAAAGTGATGAAAATATAAATGATTAGAAAGAGATAAGAGACAAAGGGTCTAAACCTGTCCAGGGAGAGAGGAAATGAAAGTGGGAAAGTGGTATTCAGCGGGTTTAAATCAACTCACTGATTATCACAGATTGACACCAGCTGAAGATCTGCCTCCCTGGATGCTGCTGGGAGGAGTTCAGCCCTAACACTCTGCCAGCTAAATCCTATAGGCTTTTTCCAGCATTAAGATTGCGGAGCCTGAGTTTGTTCTCTTGCAGTCTTGCATCTGCGTGTGTTGATCTCTAACGCAGTCCCTTTGTATCCCCTCGTCAGATGCAGGCAAAAGAGGAAGGAACAGAATTTGGGAAAGGGCCAGATGATTTTTCGTCCTGTGCTCTCCCAGCTTTCAGGCTGTAGCGCCAGTTTACATCTGAGACACAAACACATTCCTCTTTCCCAAATGAAGACACAAGGTACAGCATTATCAGTGCAAGACCAGAGTGCTCAGTTTGCTTCACCCTGGCATTTTAATGTCCTCTATCAAATCTCTTCCTCGGGATGATCCAACTTGCAGCCCTCATTCTTGGGCTCACCATTGCCTCCCCTGCATCTAGGACCCCAACACTAAGTGATCCCTCTTTCAGTATGGTCACTCCATCTTGCAGGATGGCTCAGGCATGAATATGACCAGATTGTGAAGATATGTGTCTGCCCGTGTAGTTAGAAGTCCCCCTTAGAAACATGTTCCTTAGACATGGACAGGTTCCCCTGTCCTAGAAGGAAGAATTTATGGAAGTGGAGAAAGTTGTTTTAAATTATTCAATATAAATGTAAATAGGAGAAAGGGTTCCTTTGAATAAATTGTGTTATTTATGCTCAGCCCTGGAAAAATGGGCAGCAGGTTAGGATCTGCTTGCAAATCAAAGGCATTTGTTTTCCTGGTGGTTCATGCAAATAACATAAATATGCTTTACATTTTAGAAGGAAGCTTATGAAATATTAAAGCCAAATTCCCAGGTCCCATCTCCTATTGAAATGGAGTGCTCTCAAGGGAGACTCGAGGATATTGTGGTGGTAAAGCACAGGAAGGCTGAGGTGTGTGTGCAAGAGAGAGAGAAAACCAAGTATGGAAAGGGATGGCTGGGGAGACAGTTGTGTTTAAACAGAAGAAGAGATGGCTGGAGGGGTGGATGGATGAAAAGAAAAAAGGAGTATGTGTAATGTTTGTGTCTCCCAGGAGGGTGTCCCCCTCTCCCATTCCCCATGTGTGTGCACGGTGGGGACTATGTGTGTGTGTCATGGGTGGATTCTCCCAAGGAACAATAACAAAAAGGGAACAGGGCATGGAAGTCCCTTGAATTATTCAGTATTTATAAATTACCGCTCTTTGTTGCTTCTTTGTCTGGAGGACATGTTTTCATTTCAGGGGAGAGCTGAAGAGATGACATATGACCACAAGCCCTGGCAGTGCACATTCAGGCAGGATACTGAGAACCGCGCAGGGAGAGAGAATGGAGAACACAACTTTTCAGATTTCACCATGTTTCCATAGCATGAGACTTATTTCTTCTTATCTAGAGTATCCAATTGTCGTAGTTTAACCCAGGCCGGCAACTAAGCATCATTCAGCTGCTCGGTGACTTCCCCGCAGTTGGATGGGCAAGAGAACTGCAAGAGTAACAATAGGAAAACTCGTGGGTTGAGATCAAGACAGTTGATCTCAAAGAAAAGCAAAAGCTGTGCACACAAGCAAAGCAAAACAAGGAATTAATTTACCCCTTCCCATGGGCAGGCAGGTGTTCACTGGAAAAGGAAAGCAGGGCGCCATCATGCATAACGGTGACTTGGGAAGAAGAACGCCAAACTCCAAACGTCCACCCCCTTCCTTCTTCTTCCCCCAGCTTTATACGCTGAGCATGAAGTCATATGGTATGGAATATCCTTTTGGTCACTTGGGGTCATCTGTCCCTGCTGTGTCCCCTCCCAACTTCTCATGCCCCGCAGCAAACTCGCTGCATGGGGTGAGAGGCAGAAAAGGCCTTGACTCTGTGTAAGCACTGCTCAGCAATAACTAAAACATCCCTGTGTTATCACAACTGTTTTCAACACAAATACAAAACATAGCCCCGTACCAGCTACTATGAAGAAAATTAACTCTACCCCAGCCAAAACCAGCACACCAATTCACCACAAACAAGTAAAAAGTGAAGGGCAACTCTCTAGCAAAGGGTAGGAAAAACAGATACTCTTGTTTCTCTCAAAGCTCTGCGTATCCTTCACACCCTGCTTGTCTCTTACTTCACACTATGAAGTCCCACAGCCCCAGGGATCTCCCACAATATTCCAGAGACTCCTTATCCCATATCAGGAGTGAAGTAGTTCAAGCAGCTATTTTCCTACCCCATAAGCAGGAACAGTCTTCCTGGCCACAGGGTGTTCCATGTCAATTTGTGCTTAGAACAGAGCAAGCACTGGGAAAGGTGGTTTTTGGTGGGAGTGGGGAGGTGGTAGGGCTGAGTCATAGCAGCTCTTGGACCCAAGCTTGCCTTTACCTAGGACAATAGCAAGTGCCCACACACCAAGAAAGAGCTGACAGCTCTGCACTGCACTGGTGAAAGGGCCTGTTAGCCCTAGGGCACTGCTGTTTGTTTTATATTTGTGATTGCTCCATCTCTATCTGAGACTGGAATTAAAAAATCCAGGCTCTGGGAGTGACTGGCAAAAGAGGAGGAGGGAACACAAGGAGTGCAGTTTCTGCAGCATTGGTTCATTACAGAAAAGGCACTTTCCTGGGTGCTACGCAGCGCATTGTCTCACCTTTAACAAATGAACTCTAAGAAGCCCCCACACCATGTGCCAATAGATGCACAACGCGTGCCTCTGCGCTGTGCTGCCGAGGAGGGGCTTCTGCCGTTCCTGACCTGGCTGGCCAGGAACAAGGCCGAGGGACTCACATGAGCACCACCAGCTGCACTTTAGCAATCCTACCTCACCTTCGGGCTCTCCCGTAACTCCAGGGCAGAGCAGCAGTTCTTAGGAGTTCCCCGGGCAGGTTTCTGCAGAGCTCTGGCCAGGTTCGGAGGAAACAAGGCAATGCTCCCTGCATAGCTAACTGCACACAATCTCTTACCTTCCCTCCTTGTAAAAGCATCTATCATTACCTACTGACAAGTCAAACGTGGCATGGAGGGAGAAGGGTATCTTCTGGCAGACCTTTTACCCAGGAGCATTGCAGCACTTGGAGCACTGGCTCTAGAGAGCCAGAAACCACCCTACCTCATTCTTCCTGCTGACTGCTCACAGCTCCGCTCTAAGGAAAGCAGGATTGCTACCTCACTGCTTTCAAGGTTGATGCCTTCAAATGCAGGGGACTATTTCACACAGCAGACTCTTGCTGGGCCGCTTTAAGAGAACATCCCTTCCACCCTTTTATCTTTTTCCACCTTGCATAGTCCTCTCTCAGAGCAGAGCTGGTAAGATTAGGCTTTACTATCACGGCCACCAGCTCCTGCTGAACTGCTGTAGGAGGACAGGATGGAAAAAGGCAGAGTTTATTATCCCAGGATGAATAACACCATCGCTGGTTGGGTCCCAGCCATACACCACAGCCTGTTTCTTCCCCTCCTTTGCACAAAGACAGACAGGGCACCATCCGCCTTCTCCTAACAGTTAATCCGAGAGCCTGCGTGAGCAGAGGTAATAGACCGCCTGTCAATTAAATCTGTGGCTAGTGGCCAATGGGGTGGCAGTTGTCAGAGCTTGTTGCAGGGGAAGGAGGGTAATTATCAGCTGTAGTGGGGAGCAGAAGTAATCGCCTGGTTTGGTGCTGTTTGATTAGCAGGCTGCACTGCCTCCAGAGAGCAGGCCCATGAAAAATGCAGGAGAGTGGATGTGTGTGCAACTCAATAAACATCATTACTGCAACAGGAGAGGGGAAAGGCCTGTTTGTACAAGAGGCTGCAAGCTGCCCTGCCAGAGCAAAGCAACCAGCAGTGATTCAGAAAGCAGTGACACCAAGGAGCACAGGAGAAAAGCTCTGGGAAACAAGCAGCCCTGGCTGTTTGAAGCATCCATTGCATTGCTCCAGCTTGTTCCCATAATGAAGCGTTGGACTATATGAGTCAGCCACATGAGCATGGGGATATTGCTATATGCACATTGTGTACATGTATGTGCTGCACACTGGCAGACACCAAGGCATGCATAGACTTCTCCTATACATAAGCCAGCCAGTGAGTCTGTGAGTGAAATGTATATGATGCAGGTCTGTGTTTTAATGGCCCCAGACAGGGCAGGCTGGCTGTCCCTAGCAGGCATCAAACACATGGGAGCAAGGAACAGATATTAGCCAGGGCACTGCCCTGCAGCTGAGGCAGAAGGCCATGCACATACTTCTTTAACATGCCTTAAGCAAACAACCCCGCTTCGATTTCGTCTGATTTATTTTCTTCCTTCCCTCTTGAGATAGGTGGCATAACCACTTCAGATATTTCTGGAGCTAAATAAGGAATACAGTAACAGTCAAGCAAAATCAGGGCTTACGCATCTGCCTTCCTAGGCTGTATAGGTCCAGGAAATCTGAAAAACTCCAGGCATTCCTTCAAATGTAAGAGCAGGATCTCCCCTAGCAGGTCACCTTTCTGCCAGGAGATCTGATTCCCAAAGTTTTTAGATTTCTGAGACATTTTCTTTTTTTAATTGAATGCACTTATCTATAGTACTGCCAGTGCCAACCCTGAAGACAGCAGAAAGGAGGGAAAGGAAAAAGGGCATTATTTAACTTCCAATTAGGGAGTCTGTCAGTCTAAATAGGGACCTGCAACTTGTATTGAACATTTTTATAACATACAGCACCTCTGAAGCATTTTAAGTGGAACACCCTCCCCCCCAAAAAAAAAAAAATACCAACACAAAAAACCCCATCAGTTTGAATTCCTTGACTTGGTGACTGATTGGGTCATTGCCTACATCTGAAAGCTGTATTTGTGTTTACCAACAGAGTTTGAGATTCCAGCAATGCAATCATTTGCTTGAGTTCCCCAGGCAATGGTGTATAATACATGGCTGTAAACAGTAGTGGGTATAGAAGTATTACTGTAGAGTAACTGGCAGAACAAACACACAGCAACTGGTGGAGCTCCAGGAAGGGCAGCACATCCCGACACGGACATGCTCCATCCTTGCAGAGGAACAGGAAAGGGAGGACTCATCTGGAACCATTGGCTGCCCATATCACCTCTGCCAGAACAGCATAGCTGGGCATGTGCTTATGGACATGCAGGCTCTCTGGCCAGTGCCAGCCTGGAGGCGGCTCAGTGGGAGACAGCCAACAGTTCCACCAAGGTTCAGGAGCACTCTGTCTGCAGAGACGGAGCATGTTTGCCTCGCCTGTCGGACACATCTCAGTGCTGCGCCGGCTGACCAGCAAGCACTGGCACAAGCAGGGGTGCATCCTGCAAAGGTCCTGAACCAGGAGAACCACAACACAAACAGTCTCCCAACACACACACACACTTTATCGCCTGCCTAACCGGGCTCCTTCCCCAGCATGTGGGATGGCAAACAAGTCATCCACCCAGCTCTCATTTCCATGCTCCTCTCCTCCCCCAGTGTGATCCAGCACTGGAGCAAAGATTGTCCAGAATTTGCCCAGCCCTCAGGTGTGATGTCTCCCCTTTACTCCTGTAGCAGAGCACCGGTCTTTTGCCATCCTCCATCCTTGCAGCGTGCAGCCACAGTTCCCTGCCATGAGCACACTCAACAAATGCTGAGTTAATCTTAGTGAAAATAAAAGACCTGATAAAATGGAATAGGAAACCTCAAAGAAATTGCAATGACTTCTTGCACCTTGCACTGATAGCAGGAAAGTACATACTTCCACCTGAGGGGAAAGGGCTTTTTCTCTTCTCTCCCTTTTTTCTTTAGGGTGGAGCAGCACCCTAAGTCGTGCAGTCCTGTTGGCATCCCTGGGATACGCTGTAACAGCCCCAGTGCATGGCTGGATGCTCGAAGTGGATCACACGGGCTCTTCCTGCCAGCTGGATGCTGGTGTTGCCACCGGCTCAGCACCAATTATTTATGAAAGGAAATAGAAACAAAACTGCTTGACATTTGAAAAGAAATCATTACCACACACTTGTGGCGAATCAGAGCTGGAGTGCTTTAAAGTTCCACCATCCCAGCGCTTAATGAGAGACCAGGCAGCTTACGTTTAGCTCTCATGAAAAATTTAACCCCCAGATGCTTCGCCTGATTCCAGCCAAACCCTGCTTCTGGCCCACCCCCTTCCACTTCAACAGGGTGCTGGGCTCTTCCCCCCTGCCCAGAGACATCAGTCCTAGCTGGAAGCAGCCTTGGGACTGCTCAGCGTAAAAGTCTCAGCAGAGGTCCTGACCTCACAGGGGTTGTTTGGCAGTTCAATCCATTAGGACAGGACCTTGGTGCAGCCTCTGGGAACCTCAATAAAGCCATCAGAGCCTTTCCCTTTCTCCCTGTGCCAGGAGAAGACTTGGTGCACCAGCTCTGTGGGGTCACCACCCCAGGACAGGATCAGCTTTGGCTAAACCTGACCTGTTTTTGTCCTTGTTTTTACAAAGCACACTTCCATGGATGGCTGAGCTGAAGAGACATTTTCCTCCCCCCTCCCTTCCATCTCCCTGAAAGGCCTTAGTGGCTGCATGGGGTACTAATTAGAGCCTACTCCCCATTTTGGGGGTCTAGTCTCAGCTGCTCTGCTCCCTCTGGATGACACTGCTTGCCTCCATCCCTCATCTATAAAATGGGTATAGCAGGTGTAGTATGAAGATAAATAGACTGAGTAGCACAAACTGCTCACATAATGGGATCTATATAAGCTTCCACAGTAAATGATCGTTGTAGCTACAGCTGAATTTCCCTAATCTAGACAAGCCCCTGGCTCTCCTGTCCTTCAACTAGCAGTTTAATTTGCATTTAAAAAAATCCTTCCAAGATGATGTGGATTGCATGGGCTTTTTTCCCCTCCATGCTTTACAAGATATAAACATTGCATCTTCTTTTCAAATGTAGCCTCTGGGTAGGGATTCCTGTGAAATTGAGAAGCAGGCCATTTTTCAGATAAATGATTTATACAGAAGATGCTATGGATGACCTGACGCTGACCTGTTTGAATTAATTCCAGCATTTGAGCTTCCATTTCTATTAAAACTCCATTTACCAGGGAAGTGAAAAGGTAATTATCGTCCCCAGCTTTAAATCACTCCGCTGCTGAATTATTAAAGGGAAGAATTAAAAATAATCAGGCTTTTTCATTATACTTCATAGAGAGGAAATTAAAGGTGTAAGAATGTATTTTTTGCTTGAATTTAAGTATTCATTTCTGAGATTTATGTAGAAATTGAAATTATTCTCTCTGCGTGCCCCGTTCATTCCCTTTATGAAGGATGCACAGACACACGCATGGGGGGAAGGAAAAAAGTAAAAACCCTCTTGTAGAATTAGAAGAAGAATAGAAGTAAGAAGGGATTTAACATGAAAAAGTATAGGAGAGTGTTTTGCATTTTAATACCCTTTTTTTCTGCACAATTACACCTCTGAGTGATCCAGCAGAGGGAGATTAAGCTGCTACTAATTTCAGATATACAGTTGTAAAATGCTAGGTTAGTTCTTACCAGGAGAGGTAAAAAAAAAATCTAACATTGTCAGGCAGTAGGAGATAGCTGATTGCTTCTGATGTCTGGAACCTCACAGGAGAAGCGCTACAGCAGGGACTGACAGTGGATCAGAGCAGTCCGGTAACACGCCTCCTCCCAGGTAAAGGTACCAGCTGCTTTATACAAAACCACAGAATTTTCCTCACTTAATAAATCCTAGCCCTCTTGCTAAGTAGGCAATAGTTTGTGCCTTTGCAGCATGAAACTAGGATGGAGACAGTTGATCAAGTGGATGGATACACACAATAAGATCTAACATGCCTGTGGTATGTGCTCAGTACCTCCAAAAACAGGTGGCTTTGCATGAGTCTTGGCCAGTATTTCACCTCACTTCATATCTTGAGACAGCGAGCTCCAAGGATAGATTATGCCTACAAGCTCACCATGCTACAGGGTGGTTGTAGCTACTCCGTCATGCCAGTTCAATAGCACTTTGGGATGCCTTGAGGCAGAAAGACCCTTCTTAAAAAAATTTCTCCTGTGCATTCAGTGGGAACAAGCCTAGCAGCTGATAAATCTGGTCTCAGAGTGTGAACAAGTGTCTTCGGGGCTGATGTAATCTTTGGGGAGATCCAGGAACATTCGGTTGGAACTAGATGATCTTTAAGGTCCCTTCCAACCCAAACAATTCTATGAAACAGGAAAACTTGCAGCCCAGAAGGGAAAACCCCTTTGCTCCATTCCCCAGACAAAAGCAAGTCCCAGAAGACTGGGCTTCTTGTGTGATTGCCTGGCCCACCCCCACCTCCTGCTGGATGAGGGCAGATAGAGCCACCCCCCACTCCACAG
This sequence comes from Scopus umbretta, assembly GCA_013400535.1. Lineage (NCBI taxonomy): Eukaryota > Metazoa > Chordata > Aves > Pelecaniformes > Scopidae > Scopus > Scopus umbretta. Next base: position 19,116 of record VZTL01043265.1, read on the forward strand.
ACACACACTCACTGTCTCTCCTGTGATGCACGAAGGCAATGCCATCACTTACCTCCATGCTGCCCAGTCCACAGGGGTCAGTATGGGACACAGGGCCAACCAGCTGTGACATCAAGAGGACAGAAATATTTATTTAATAATGGGTACCATATCCACTCCAGCCAGTCACTGGCCATCAGAGGTAGCAAGAAATGGCAAGCTACAGCATTTTGTACAGTCGGTCAGCAGGGTCACTGGATGCAAGTGCATTTTTGGGCCAGCAGTAACTGTGTTAGAGGCTGTGAAAGAGATACAGCAGTAGTGAGGTACATTTGGGTCAGAAGAATCTTTGTGCAAAGTCATTTATGAGCCAGTTGCAAATGACAGAATCAGACCTCAGAGGTCCTACCCGATGCACATGCCAGGAGTGCTTGCAGTGAGTCATTGAGTGCTTCCAATCACACAAAAGAGCTGGGCTTCCCAACTGTCCTGGATTCAGCTGTTTACACCAGTCAAGGACTTTTCAGCTTCCCATGCTCTGCCAGGTGCACAAGGAGCTGGGAGGGAATGCAGGCAGGACAGCTGATCCCAATTAGCCATCAGGGCTATTCCATACCACCTGATGTCCAGCTCAGTATATAAACTGGGGGAGTTGGCCAGGGGAGGGAGTGATTGCTGCTTGGGGGCAGGCTGGGCATTGGGTGGTGAGTAATTGCATTGTGTATCACTTGTTTTTGTATCTTCTGTTGTTATTATTGTTATTTTCTCTTTCTCTGCTGTCCTATTAGACTGCCTTTACCTCAGCCCACGGGTTTTAGGGTTTGCTTGTTTTTTGTTTTTTTCCCCTCCCTGATTCTCTCCCCCATTCCACTGGGGTAGGGGGAGGGTGAGGGAGCAGTTGTGTGGTGCTTGGTTGCCAATCAGGGTTAAACCACAACACCAACCTAAATAGGGCCAACCAGCTAAACATGGTCCTGCATCAGTTCCCACTTCACATAGTTTCCTGCAACTCCCTTTCACCACTTCTTCAGTCTTCACGAGTCTTGCCAAGATCAACATTACAGATGCACTAAGGTGCAAGCATATGCCCTGGATAAGGCATCCCAGCCATAGTGTAAAAAAGACAAAGGGAGGTCAACAGCAAATAGCCACAGGTATGCTTTTCCCCCTCCCCACCTCTTACATTTGTACAAAGTAGTTGCTATCTGTCCTCCCCCAGCCATGCACTCCTGTACATTAGAGCTCATGCCTATCTAGTTTCCTGAAAAAGGAAGGAAATCACAGAAGGAAAATGTAAACCCGGTACCTATATTTTACAACTGCCACAATATTGCACCAGGGAATCTAGGCCAGTCAACATCTGTCCCTGGCAAAGTAATCAGAAAAGTTAATATATGATTCAATTGATAAAGAATTAAAGGACAGAAATATAATTAACATCAGTCAACATGGTTTTATGGAAAATAGGTCTTGTCAGACAAATCTGATTTCATTCTTTGATGAGATTACAAGTTTGGTTGATAAGGGTAACTGCAAAGATGTAATATATTTAGCTGTTGTAAGATGTTTGACTTTGTATCTCACAACCTTCTGATTAAGAAAATTAGCACTATACAATATCAGTAAAGCATGTGTTAAATGGATTAAGAATCAGCTTTCTGGCAGTTCCTCAGAAAGAGGTCGCCAATGGAGGAATACCACTGAACAAGGGAGAGGCACAAGTGGTACTAACACTTTTCTAGGCTTGGACTCAATTTTCCTCAATAATCTTGATACAAAGAATTAAATGAAATTTGCAGAAAGCCAAAAGATCTAAGGAGCAGTATATGACAATACAGGGGGCAAATTGCTCACAGAGAGATTCGTATCTCTCAAGAAGCTGGGCCTAGTCCAGCTTCACAGGACAAGGAACAGTGTACAGGTAGCTCCAGAGCAAGCATGGGCAGGAGGCAGATGAGTAACTCGGCAGCTAGTGCCTACAGTTCCCGGCTGCACAAGCAGCCGTGGAGCAGAGGTGCAATTCCTCCACTGGCCAGAGTTCCAATGAGAGCAAGCAAACACTGCTTCCCACCCTGCTCTCCAAAGGATGCTGCAAATCTGGAGCCTCACAAATGGCCTGACTGGGGAAAGTGTGCAGGCTAGCAAGCATGCACATAGCAGGAATTCACTGAAGCAAGGCTGGTGTCTGGACAACTGCTTTCCCTGGTGAAGACCAAAAGCGGATGCGGAGCATGCCGAGAGCACTGATCCATTGCTCCCTGGAGGGTGACAAAGAGCTCAATCCATTTAGTTTATCAAACTGAGATTGAGAAGTGACTTGACTAGAACAGATAAAAACCTTTGTGGGGAGACAGTAGCAGGTACTAAAGGCCTCATTAATCTGCCAAAAAAGACATACGAACAACCCAATGACTGCAAAATGAAGCCAAAGAAATTAAAATGAGAAATTAGGCCCAAATATCTGGCTACAATGTGATTAAATACTAAAAAACTGCTGGGGGAATAGCACATTCTCAAGCTCCAGACACATTTAGTGTTTTATGAAAGGGCTGCTTTAACCAACAAAAAGTTGATGGGTGCATGTTCTTTCCCTTTTTCTAGAAAGGAAACAGAGAATTAGGAAAAGCTTCAAGTGCTCCCTTCTTTTAATGCTGAGTAGGGGAAAATTGCTGAACATCTCTCTTATCAAGCAAGATCAGCAAGTGCCCCATGCTATTGTTCCTGCCTGTCCACGCACCTATCTGTTCCCTTTCCAAGCTGCACAACCCCATCCTTAGGGAAGGAATTGAGAGTGACACCTCAGGGCTAACACACAGCACCGACCATCCCAAAGACATGCGCACACCCATACTGACCCTTCTCAGACTCTCCTTCAATCCCACTGACTTTAACCTAGAACCAAGATAACCCTCAACTTGATAATCCTGGCTGTATTGCCCTTCTGCTCAGTATCAATCTTTAAAAGCTCCTGGTCTCCGGCAGTCTTACCTTTTTACCATATTCTGCACAGAATTTATACTACCAAATCTCCTGGGCAATGAATTTATTATCCCTTTAACTGCCTGAAAAGAACTTACAGCCCTTGTAATAATACTTTACATCTCTCCAGGGTTTTCTCTTTAAGGATCTCAAAGAGCTGTGCAAATAACTATTATTCCTTATGTTCCCACACGTGGTATTCTGTTCCATCATACATATATGGAAATAGAAGCTGAGATGACATGATTTGCTCTGTGTCATACATGGTGTCAGAGAAAAGAGGGCAGGAGGATTAACTGCCAGCGCTCTTCACCAGATTGTGTGGCCTCTCCAAGAAGCTGCAATGAACTTGCAAAAACCTGCTGTTGGCTGAGATGTTCAAGGCAGCCCACAAGAAAGATGGGGGTCTGGGGAGATATTAACATTACAGGGCTGAAGAGTAAGTTGCTTCTGCATTAACAGAAAAAGCAGGACACAACCACCCTTTGAAGAGTCCTCTCTCTCCACTGACTACAGCAGGAGCTTAGTCTCTACTGTGCCTGAAGTTGACTAATGCAAATAATCACACAGCAACACCTTGTATTACTAATTTGGCTAATGCACCGTCACCACTGCCACCAACTCAAACTCTCTGCCAAGTCTTATCTCTTTTACCCTCTATGAAACCCAAAACATGCAGACATGTTATGTACTGTCCCACGTGGCACTTATCTGGAGTGGCATTTTAGGCTGGACACGTCACCATCTCCACACATCCTTCACACCAAAGTGTAAGCTGTGCACATGCCTTTGCTTTTTGATACTAAGCTGCATCATGCAGATGAGGACATGGAGACATTTTCCATGCTTGCTCCGCTTCTTTTTCCTCCAACACCCATACATCCATCAATTGGGAAGAAATTTTGATTAAAAAATAGGTAGAGATGCCTTTCAATAAAGCAGAAACACAGTTTTGACACTGTTAGAAAGGAACACATTCATTTCTCATTTTAAGACCTGCCATGACAGAACATGGCTTTTATACCATTATCTTTTCAAGGCACAATTGAAAAGAAATATTGTGGTTGGCCCAAAACAACTTTCCTTCCAAAAAGTGTGTTTCAGAGGAAAGAGTAACATTGGAGTCTAATTCAGAACAGGAAGCAGACATCCTCATCCCCTGTTTGGATGGATATTGCAGACAGAGGAATAGACAGACAAGTTAGCAAATAGGAGAGTAGGTAAACAAGCGATGGATGGATATTGTAGACAGATGAATAGATAAACATGTAACTAGAAGAAACAGAGGTAAGCGGGCGGATGCTCAGATGAACATACAGCAATTGTGAGCAGAAGGCTGGACACAGGTAGAAGGATTGGCAGATAGTTTCTTGGGGATGCTCACTTGGGCTTTAGATCCCCAAATGTAGCAGTTGCTGTTGGCACCAACTGCCCTTGCACAACCAGCACAAGCTCTCATGCTGCTGCAGCAGCTCCCCATTCCTTGTCTGTCTGGTTTTTGTATCCACCAGCTGTTTTACATTTCCCTACTGTGTGCATTGGGTTGATTTCTCCTCTTCTTCCTCAGGCTTCCAGGAAACCATTCTTGCTAGCATTTCTGTTTTGTGCTCCTGCTCCTTCCATCCCCACTACCACCGCCTGTTCTCCTGTCCCTTCACACCACAGCCTGATTAGCGTAAATATTGCCACCAAACAGAAACTGTCTGAACAGATACCTTTCCATTTATCTCCCCTCCCTTACCACCATGTGAGTCTGTAATGAATTAGGAGAAAATGCTGCTGAGAGGTGTCAGAACAATTTCTATTAAACATAATTTTCTAATGAAAAGGTTATAAGCGACTGTGTCAGAACTAATAAAAATTCAATCCCCCAGCCACTACACTACAGAGCGCAATCCTCTTCCAGCAAGTCTAACTTGGATGGTTGCAAGCCCTGTACAGTATGTTCAAGTGGGATCCCATACCAGAGCTTGCTTTTGCAATGCCACCCTTTGTAGGAGTTAAGCACCTCCAGCTCTGGGGAGGGAGAAACTAGTGAAATAGTTGCAGGTTCCAGTGTCTTCTAAACTGATCCTCTCCTGGTTCTTCACCAGAGCACAGCTCACCCTCCAGCCCCGGGAGCAGGAATAGAGTTTGTTCCTTAGCTAGCCAGCAAGCCACCCTCTCTCAGGGATGACTTCTTCCTTCCCTCCAGCACTTCCCTTAACTTATCCCTCTCATTTCTTACTGCCCCTCCTTCCTTCCCACCCTTCCTCTCTTCACTGTCTTTCCCAAGCCGCTAGAGAGGATTGGAGACAGGATTACTTATTGATAACAACAGCCACCATCTTAAATCCAGTCAAGGATGGTGGCTGATCCCTTTAATGAGTTGCTTTAGCTCTGACAGCTGAGCTAACCTGCATGCTAACTCACCAGCTCTCCTCTCCTCCTCCACAAGCTCTCACCTTCACCTCCTCCCAGAGAGACACAGCTGCTGATGAGAGATTGCAGACCAGGAGACTGCCCTCAGCAGTGGGGAAGTCCTGATGTATTTTGTTATTCCTTTAGCACTATGGAAACAGTCTCAGAGAGCCCCAGGCATGCTACATATGTCAGGCAATCTCTCTAGCACCTCAATCTGGAATTGTAGCCAGTGCCCATCAGTCCCATGGAGGTTACATGTATGACTGGACAGCAGTAAAGAAATGCCTTCCACCAGCAAAAGAGGGGAAACGCTTGTAAAACTCAAAACACTCACCACCAAGACAGACGCATCAAAACAGGGCACAGCTTGACCTGAAGCCTCCTTCCATGCTGAGCTGCTCTGCGGGGCTCCCCTCCGGGTGTCTCAGGGCCCAGCCTTGGATCACACACAGCACAGATTTGGTTCACAGGCAGGGCAATTTCTTTGGCAAGCGCAAGGCAGCATCTTCCCTGCAGCAAACAGAAATAGGGGTGGAATGACCCTGGGCTATTCATGCACACTGGACTGAACTGAACTGTCGTCTCTAAACCAGGCTTTGTGCAAGGGCTAAAATCTCTCATTGATTCAGTTTCAGTCGTTCATGCCCAAGGTTCACTGGAGTTAACGACACTTCCTTTGCCAGGCTGGGAAGGGCTTTTGGCTGGTGTAAGAGAGCAGAGCACCCCAGCCCCACAGCTCCATGAACAGCACCTCTGGGGATGCAAGGAACACACCTCTGCTGCCTGGAGCTCTCTGAAGGGGGATGCTCTCACTGAAGGGGAGCAGAGCCCATAGCCAGAGTCCTCATAACCTGCTATTAGTCACTGTTCAGAGTCATTCAGTACTGCACAAACAGAAAACCCATCTCCCCTCCAGCACTCCTATTAAGATAGGACAGGAGAGATGGGAAGATCCACTTCCCTCTCCGCTGAATACAGTTTGGGAAATGCTATTGCACCATCCAAGGAGACAGTCTGGAAAGGTGCTGCCTGTTCCCTACCCAGCTTGCATTTCCCTGCCAGCGAGGATGTTGGGGATACATTCTTCCCTCAGTCTCAAGGCATGGCTAATGCATGGCAGATGGTATTACAGTGGCCTCATCCAGCCTTTAAGCGCAGCTCTTCATTATTTTGCACCAGTGCTACATTTTGCATGGATGCAAAGGAACAGTGTAAGGCAGGCATGAATGAGAGAGGATTACTGCTTCAGGAGCCTCTGACTGCCCCACATTGGCAGCTTTAATTGCTTTCACAGGGACCAGGCCAAATCAGACTTAAATTCTGAGAACCGAAGCATTCAGGCAGCTACACTGATTAAACCTTTCCCCCCCCCCTGCTCTGGTCATAGCACTGCTACAGCATCTGTGAGCAGGAAGCCTACCTACAAGGTCTGATGCTTTGTTTCTTCCCCTCTGGTTTTCAGAGGGAGTTCTCACTCCAGTAGAAAGGCAGTAGTGAAACTTGACTAAAAGCATCACAGTGCAATCCTACCTGCTTCCCTTTTGCTCCGCAAGAACAGTCCTGTGGCTGTCAGCACATCCCTCCTGTCCTTCACTAACAGGTGTTTATGCTCCCAGCCACAGCTTGGAGTAACCCTGCTGCCAGTGCTGCACTGCCTTTCCTTCTAATGAGGCCTTCCCTCTCTGCAGAACACGTGCCAGCCGGGTTTTTCCCTCCGTTTCCTTATTAAGATAAGCTGTCATCAGCTTCCCCATTCCACTGGTTTGTTGGGACTTTCAAAGCCTGGAACTGTATTAAATATTCAATCTACTTCTTTGGGCTACATTTCAGAGCCTGTATCCCTCCCTTTAATTGCTCTGTCAAGAATAGATGAAAGTTTGATACTGAGGCTTTGACTAGGATAAACTCAAACACTTTGGGCTCTGCTGATTTATTTATTTAAAGAGAAAATATCTGGATTATTCTGCTTAAATTAGGCCCTATGCAACTGCTAAAGACCTCTTTTTCATTTGTTCTTTCACTCATTCATGCATCCTTCCATTAATTCACTCTTTTTCCTGCTATTTTTGGTTATGCTGAATTATATGCATGCACTTGCCTTTATCCCTTTTTTCCCTATCTCTCTTCTGTCACCAAGTGTACATCTCCTCAAACACCTTTTCTAGAACACCATTGTGCCCTATACTCTCACAGAAAGGCAGATGGAGATTTCCATCCAAGCAGATACATCCCTGGGGCATTGATCCACCAGCAAGGTAGCAGAAATCAGAATTTGGAGAGAACTTGGCTGGCAGAGAAGAAACAACCTCTGCATAGCTTCAAAGGCTGGCTCTGATTTATATGCACCCAACAGAAGCTCATTAATCTGCACCCCATCAACTCGCTACCTGGCCCACCCTCACCTAACAGGCTGAGCTCTCAGCCATGTCTCCAGGGCCCTTCCCCTCTTTTGCCTCTCCTGAGCATTTTTGTTCTTGCTCTGAATACTGCTTACTTCCCCCACAGGCAGGCAGAGGCCAGCTTTGCCCATCTCCCCAGCCCAAGGAGGCAGTTTACCATGCACAAATTCAGCTCCCTCCTTCATTGCAGGCTGCAGCTGGGAGGAGACGTCTTGTTTGTTTGGGGCTTTTTCCTTACCTACCCATAGCTACATCTCAGCTGCTTTTTGCAGAGGTGTGGAGTCTGTGGGTGAGCACGACTGTGCCAGTATCAGGGGGACAAGGTCAGCCCCAATCACAGGGTGGCAAACAGCAGCCACTCCAGCTGCGCTGCCCTCCTGGTTCCTTTGATGTATTTAACATCCCTGTGTTATTGTCTGCAATCACGTCTGTCTCTGCTTTAATCATCATCTCCCAACAATGAGCATTCCTTCTCATTAGGGTCTTAAAAACCTCCATTATAAACATGTAAATGGGATGCAGTGAGGAGGGAAATATTTTACTACTCCAATTTCTTGTTGTGCCACTACCAGCAAGTCATGATATTATTACTAAGCATCTCCAATCAGCATCAGCATCTACGGAACCAGACCTACACATTGCACTTGCAGCCAGCACCTGACACTGCATTAGTGCCCAGCGGTATGAAGGTTTTCAGCCTTTGGTGGAGATTTTTTCCTTTGAGGAAAGAGTGGAGATGAGACAGTAGACTCTGAAAGCAAAGGAGAATCTGATCCTCTCTCCTAAGATCCAGCTTTTCAATTGGCAGCACGCTCTCAAGGTAAAACCAGCAAACTGCCCCATCTTTCTAATACAGAATGTAAAGTCTCAGTCTCTCTGGCAACATTATTTAAGGCTTTTGACCTCTGCAGACTTTTCTGCATTGATACCAGCTGAGCTCTAGCCCAGCGGGTCTCCTGATCTGCTGGTATACCCAGACTAACCATAGGCATTCACTGCATTGCATGGACCTCTTTGATTCTGCCAACTTCCTTCTCAGCTAACTGCAGAGCTGCTCATGGGTCCACCTTCTCCCTTTCAGCAGCAACAGCAAGCAAGAGCCTCCTAAGCACCAGCTTTGCAAGAAGAGGTCTGTCCAAGCATTTTCTACCCTTCTTTCAGAAAAAGCAAGGTCTTACATTTCAGAGGAATACTGACCGCTCCTTCCCCTCTCCACACACTCCGGTCCAGCAGGCATTTCGCACAAGGCCCGTCTTGTCATGCTTCAGCAGCAGCATGCCAGCCAGGTACTACCCAGGCCCCTTTCAAATAGGAACTGTTCAACCCAATAACATTTACAATGCAAATATCAGTGCTGTTTGCAAGCATACCAGGCTTAGGAAGTGCAAAAGAGAACCTACCATGCATCTCCAAAAAGATGCTGGGAAGCACGTCGAGCCAGATGCTGTTCACAGAGGTGAGAGGCTCTGTTCCCTTCTACAGCAGTTCTTACAGAATCATATCTCCCGGTGAATCTTTTCCGCTCTTTAAAAAAAGGTCTTTTGCCAGGCAGCCACTGTTTGGGCAACGTGTGGAGAACACAGCAGCTGTGACACCTCTTCCACTACTGTAACCTCTAGGCTGCCCGGCCCTGCTCTGTTCTCAAAGGTCAGTCAAGGCCTGCCTGCCACAGAGCTAGGTCAGCTCTCCATTGCTCAAGGCCCAGACACCATGGCCCGTTGCACAGATGCCCTGTAGGCTCTGTGCATAGCTGTCTAGTTTGCTCCTCTAGCAAAACTTCAGTGTGAGGCCCTCCCAGTTCTCTCCAAGAGTATCCATAAGCAGTTTAAGCTTCAGGATTCAACCTTCCTGTACCTGAAGCCCATGTCACAACTTTTTGTCCTTTTTTCTCTTCTGTTTTTGTTTGTAGTGGGGTACAAGTGACACTTGATCTGATCTCTCCAGATGGGCTTTCTGCCCTGCAAGCAGAACCCACAGAATACATACAAAATATTTCTCATGCAAGGTGCCTAACAAACCCCTAAAGGCAGAAATTGCCTTTCTAAGATGCAGAGAAAAGATAGCAAATCAGGCACTACAGTGCTTTCAACTCCAATCTCCTTGTCCTACCTCCTGATAAAATGTTGCTGAGGCTTCTTCCATCTCCCAGTTCCTCTCTAGCAGGTGGATTTGGCACCCATGAACTTTTTAATTTCATAAGCCACCAGTGCTTTGCCTTGCTTTTTGCACCCCTGTGCCTTCTTGGAGCTCTCTAAGCCAGGTGCAACTACCTGATAATTCCCTGTAATATGATCACATCCACTGGAGCAGGGCTTCTGCGCCAGAACTGAACTGCGCTGAACTACAGCCTCAACTCAAGAAGACTACTGCTTGTAAAAGAGCAAGACAGCTGGGAACTCAAAGTCACTTCAAGCTCGAGCTGCATCACACAAACCACCTTATTTCACTGCGCCCCAACACCGCTCCTGACATTAACAACCACAGCATTCTCCTTCATAACAAAACTCAGCAAGGCCACTTATCTTCATTTCCCAGGCCCCGCACATCTCATCTCCAAGAGTAATAACACAGAAATGAAAAAACTTGGCTCTCCGATGAGTGGTTTATATCCTCTGTGCATCTGAGGAAAGGGCACACACGATTGGTGCCTCAGTTAAAAAAAAATCACACACCTTTTTGCACTCAAGTCATCACGACAAGAACAAGGGGATTGTGCTCACTCAGTTAAAGGGGTAAAGGCAGGAAAGTTAAAGGAGGTTAAATAGACACGAACACTCTCAGCCTTTTGTGCAAGACCCTGTGCTTAGGGGCAACTCCATCAGATTCAATCCTCTTTAAGAAATACACTGGCTTTGCTCCTGAAACTTTCTGGTGTGTTCCCTTGGAGACAAGCCCTGAAAGCTTCTCTAACAGCCCTGAGTGCTCATGTTGACTGCCTTAGCTGATGTCTACTCTGACCAGGCCTTAGCTTTCCCTTGGCCAAGCTGTGGATGGACAGGACAGGACAAAAAAAGCCAATTGCCTTCTGCAGCAGAAATACTCCTGTACTAGCAGTCTGCAGCCGCACGCAGATGCACAAATTGTGCTTCCAGTGCTCAGTCCCGCTCACCCTTCTACTGAGCCACCACCACAGCTGGTCAGAGCATCTCTGTCAAGGGCAAAAGTGTGTCCTGGATGTGCACTAACTGCTCAGGAGGCCAGACACTGGACCCATTTTTAGGGAATGGTTTGTAGTGAAGTGGAATTTATAAGTAAACACATCCACCTGCCCAGAGACCCGCTGCACAACTGTCTCATCCATCCCCTTCTAAATACCGCTCAGTCAGAATTTAATACTTACTTTCCTGTTTATGTCCCCATCCAGTAGTCTTAAAGTATAACCAGGCTTTTCACAATGACTTCCCATTGACTGCACGGGAAAATTCATGCCTGCTTTTAAACACAGGAATGCCCTTCCTAGCTATCTTCCCTATGCAACATCATCAAGTACATCTCCCTCCTCCTTGATGCTTGTGGATCTGCTAAAAGGTTCGTTTATAAAAAATAGAGGCCCAGTGTGTGGTGCTATCAGAGTAGCAATTGCCTCTCTCTCTGGGTTCAGCTCAGGCTAGGGCAGGAGTTATGAGTTGTGATCCAGCATTAGGAATATTTAATAGCAGGAAGAAGATCTGAACTGGTTGTAGAGGTAAGGCATCAAGATTACAGAGCTAACAAGGATTTTAAAGGAGGCTTGCTCTTAAATGGTCATGAATAAATGGGGAGTGAATGAGGGCAGAGTGGATAGATACATAGATGAGTGGGAATTAATAGTTGTAAAGAAGAAATTTGGCTTTCTGTTGTGGTTGGGACTGGGATATGACAAGACTACCATCAAAGTCTGGACTATTTCAGCCTTTGCTCTGTATGACTGTATGAGTTCTAAATTCCCCTTTGTTTCACTTATTCGGGAGAAGATACATCTACAGATGCAGAGATTAAAATGGCTTTTTTCCTTGTCAGTTTGGGTGCTGATTTTAATCGGGGTTTTTTTTTCCCCCTTTCACAGCTCCATTTCTAAAGAAAAGGAACAGCTCAGAGAGAAATTGGAGCTGCTCCCAGGACAAATGGGCCTGACTGGCAGTGCATAAAATTACCACTGTCTCTTCACCTTGCTTTCTGCAATCCCTTAACTAACTGAATCCGCAGTCATCCTCTCTTTCCTAGCTCATTCATTCTCTTTCTTTTGCCCTCTCTCTACTCCCAGCTAAAAGGTTCATTATCGCATGCTCATGGACTAGTAGTGCACCCATGTCATGGGAGTTGCAATTACATGTCCTACAAACATCACTAGCCCAAGCTGGCAGCAGGAGGCCAGTCTGGCCCTGCGGAACATGCTGGATCTGGACCTGAGAGCTGCTTTCTCCAGTGTTGCAAGCACTGAGGCAAGAGAGAGGTGCTGCAACTCCATGTTGCATGGGGTTATGCATCTGGCCAGGTCTAAGAGCAATTTATTTCTAGGATAAAGAGGAATCCTGCCCTCCTATGGCTCTGGCAATGGGAGGTAGGAAAAGGAAACGAACATAAGTATGACAAAAGTCTCAGCTAGCCCGGGATTTTGCCTCTAGCTGGGACACAAGCCAATGAGGAAGCCCACAAGCTGCTGGTAGGGTTTAGAAAGCTCCTTGTTCCTGTGGTTTGCCGCTACCAATGAACCCACCTGCCATGACCTGTTGTCTCACCCTTTCTCAGAGCTCTTCACTGAGCCCTGCCATCACCTGTCCTCTTGATTGAAAATGCTGCAAGTAACAGCCAACCTCCATAACTGTACATGGGCCAGTGTGACTTTGGCCCTGGCATGTTTTTTTCTGGGGCAAGGCTGAGGCATATCAGAAACCATGCTGGGGTGATTACACCCAGCAAGCTGTCAGACTCTGCTCTGCAGTGCTGTCAAGCCAGTTCTCACTTCAGCCCCTAAAAAAAGGATTCAGACACAACCTCCAGCTGTCAATCAAAGCACGCATCCAGGTTGAAGTTCCAGGAGGGTAATTAATTTCCATCCAAAGACCGGAGGAGAAGTGTATTTGTTTAATGAACGCATTAACAATTTGTTCTTCTGCTCAGTATGTGTTCTGGCATTTTATTAAGACTTCTTTTTACTGGGGGTGGGGAACAAAGACTAATAAAATGTGTTAATGACAAATACCAACTGCGTGCAGAGAAGACATAAAAGGGACAAGATGACTTGTGGGCTGTATTGAAGAAGACTCTGAACACTCAGTCCACAAACTGGGATGAGGAAGAGCTGACATCATGCTCACTTGAAAAAGGTGATGGGTTTCTGGTGCTTTTAAATCTTGCTTATTAGTGTCTATCTGTGGCACGATTGTGTCTGAAGATGTTCAGCCCTCTCCCAGCAGATGCTGTCTGCCACCTAACCTGTTTTACAAGACCTCTTCTTCCTTGCACTCATGTCACCTCCAGATCCCCACAAACCTCACTGAAGTGACCATGACCCTCAGGAGAGCCATTACCCACCTGGGGGCTGGGAGCCCCCAGGTTACCAGCACTGTGGCTTCATCCTTAGCACAGGTACCAGGACGATAAAGGAAAAACTGCACAGGGCTGCTCACCCCACCACCTTGCAAGTGTTGCTGGTAGCAGGTGAGCTTGCGGGGCCCAGGCTCCACAGGGCAGAGCTGGAGGCTGAGGGTACGAGTGCTGCCCAGGTGCTGAAATGTGCCACCAGACAGGCCTGTGGCTCCCGCAGCTGCTTCAGCAAGCCTTCCCAGACCTCCTCATCACCCCCCTGGAGCTCTTCCTGGCTCCCAGACCCTCTTTCTGCCCGGGAAAGGTCCCAGCACCTCTAACTACACCCAGCCAAGTTGCTTCTTGGGTATTGTGACCAGTGCCGGAAGAGAATCTGACTTCTGGAAAGATGCTGGCAAATTGCTCTCTGCCTTGCGATGGAGACCCTCTCGCTTGCTGCTAAGCCATATTTCCCTGTCCTGATCATCCTGGTGAATGCGATGTAACACCAAGAGTGCTGACAGGGATCCCGTCTTGGGCATCTTATCTGATTGTTTCCAAGACATGACAAGAAGGGACAACTGACCACAGCCCAGCTAAGGTGGGAGGAAATGTTTCTGCCTCTTTCCAGCTCAACAGCTTCTTAATTGTGCTTCCAAAAAGCCAAGTGAGTTATGCAAAACTGGCATTGCTCCCTCTGGCCATCTGCAGCACTACTCACAGCTTGTCTATCCTCTTTGTCTGGTGAGGTGTTGCTGCTTCTCACATGGGGTGCCCAATTGCTCACTGTGTCTAACAGTTTGCAGGGTGGACAAGGCACACCACAACTGTCTTTTCCATCACCATCTTTGCAAGGCACCTGATGCCACCGGTTGCATGGTAACACAGAACAAAAGGCAGAAATTGGCTACAAGAAGATGCTGTCTCAGAAAAAGTGGGGAAAACAAGTGGAAGCAATTAGCAAAGAGCTGGGGTAAACTGAACGGTTTTATTTTCATTTTCTAAAGAAATCAATTACCTCATTTGGCCATGGCACCTTTCTGTTCTCCCTGGACCAGCTTCAAGTGGAGAGAAGGGACCGGCCCCAGTTTTCTCATTTGGAGGCTCTTTTCATCAGAACTTGCCCCGGACTTAGATGCTTGCTTTCTGCACAGGACTGTGCAGGGAAGAATGTAGCCATGGATGGAGGCAACAGAAGCGGTACCCAGGTTTGCCCACCTCCTTCTCACCCCTTTCCTTGTGTCACAAACCTTTTCTTTCCACATGACTCCATCCAGCAATGACTCCTTTCAGTATGTGGCTGGCTTGCTCAGCCTTCTGCTCTCCTCATCCCTGCTTGCTTGTGCATTCAAGTGTGATGCTCTAGGGCAGTCTTGTTCTCTCAGCTGCTAGACTACCTCCAGGGTAAATTATAATTTTTTATTTTCTTAATATTTTGTAGCTGACATGACAATAAATAACTAAAATATCCATGCCTTTGTTGCGGCAAATATTGTTTTACAGGAGATGAAGGCAGATATGACCCTCGATATACTGCCCTTCATTGTAGTTATTTTCTCTTCTCTCTATTTTTTGGTGAAGTTTTCTAGAACCATTTATACTTTTCCGTATGTCACTTTAAAATCAGAAAGAGCCTTAAAAAGAAAATTGCATTTTTCTCTCATCGCAGAGTCTTAGCTTTCATATTACTCTTCTCTTTGATTTTTCTTTTTCCTAAAGTAAATAAACAACAAAAAAATTTTTACAGCACTCTCAAGAGGTTATGTTCTGGTCATTTCTTACATTTTTTTTCCAGGGTTCAGTGACAATTATTACAAAAAAGAACCATTTCTTCCAGCCAAGACCTAGAATGGGAGCAGTCATGTAAACCATGATTTCTAAAGGATGAAGCAATCTGGGTGGATCCACCTGTTACACAAATCCTGGGAGCCCCAGTGACCTTGGGTGGACTAAGTAGATTTGCACTAGCTGAAGAGATCTTGTGGGTTTTAGCTTCTGCATCCCCTGACACCCCCACCACTTTCCTAACGTGTACCTGATACACACAGAAGCTATTAAGAGTGTGCACATAACACCTATATTTCTAGCACTTCTCACTGTTTGGAGGTGTTACCAACTTCCTCGGTGTTCGTTCAGCCAGATACTTGCCCGTATCATCAGCTGCAGGATGTTGCTGCAGGTTGCTGAGCACAGACAACAGCCTCAGACAAAGGGGGGCTCTGGGGTTGCTGCCCCTGTGCGCAGCCTCCTGGTGCCTCAGCTGGCAGGACACCTGGGGAGCGAGCCCGCATTTCGCCTGCTGATCCTGCAGAGAAGCCGGTCACAGCCGCAAGCAACCTGTCATTTGCTCAGCATAATCCAAAGCAGGATGAGACCTAGAGAGTAGCTCATCTTTCCTGTCTGGAGGCAGCCCAAAGTCCTGGCTAAAGGGAAGACTGTCCCTTTGGTATCTTCCCCTCATCTCTCATTTCCTCTAAGTTGCTCCTTCCATCTGTTCACACATGCAGAGGTTTTATTTTACTGGAAGTTCTTCACCATTAAAGGAAAGAGTCTGCCCCATGGTACGTGCAGCATGGCCCAGGCAAGGCAACACCTCTGCTTTGATTAATGCCTCCTGCAGGTTCCAAGTGTGTCCCCATCTGTCATCAGCTCCATCTCCTCACAATGAAAACAGATCACCAGTCTGCATTTAATCACTCAGAACAAAAACAAGCCTTGCAAAGCAGAAAGGCTAGTCAGGAGGCAAAGCACTGCTCAGCAGCATTCTCTCACTGCGCTTTGTGCCTTGGGATCCACTGAGAACATGGACAGAAGGGCTTCAGGGACAAAATACCATTCAGTGAGCTCCTTCCTGCCTCATCTAAAGAAGGCCAAGCAGAGGAAAGCAGGGAGCGGAACAGCAACAGGTCAGGGCACAGCTTGTCCACTTAAAAACCGCTTGATTTTCAAGGGAAGAGGCATCAAAAACTTGCTTGCCCACTTGCCAATGTCATTTCCCACAGGAGACAGGAGAAAGTGCCTTCTTATATGACTACAGGTGTCCATAATATAAATTCAGATGAAAACAAAGTGTGGTCATAAAGGACAGCGGATATTCAAGTGTGGACACTTCTATTCTCTCCCAGTACAAAAGGAAGGTGTTCCTTTCAAAGTAGAAGGTGGCCAGCAAACGGGGGCCCTTGGCTCTGCGCTAAAGGGTGGTTAGAGTTCATCAAAAGCAGTTCACCAGAAATCGCGCTCTGAAGACAAGCTCTGAAGTCTTTCTTGCTTTCTCTCGGTCTGGTCTGAGTTTCTAACGATTGCCCCATTACTGCTGGTGACAGGCTTGTGATAACATTGCCATTTCATTAGCTGAGTATTGTTCAGGAGATTGATGGCTGGCAAGCTGAGAAAAATTGCATCTCCCTCTGCAGCTGCCTGTCCCATAGACAGCATTCATCACAGAGAGAAGGGGAGTGAAGAAAAACCATACAGGAGTGGGAATCGGATGCACTGGCATCCCACCAATGTCAAACGTCTATCTGCAAGCACGTGTGAGGATCCTGGTGTCCAGGCATTTTCCCTTCACTGCTCCAACCCTAGGAGAACGTCTTCCAGAGAAAGCAGAGAAAACCTGAGTGCCAAGACCACCCTTCTCAGCCTGAGCTCACAGAGCTGGTCCCAGAGGCCTCACCTCTCCTCCATGCTCGAGAGTTATTATTAAACAGACAGTACCAAAGGAAAGTAAATATTGGCATTAAGCAAGAAAGTAAATGCCATTTTGCTCCTGGGTGCTTGAAGAGAGTAGGGAGGAAAGACAATGTAGCGCAGAAGGACATGAGGCTCTGGAAAGTTTGAGAGAGACTTAGGCCTGTTCCCCAGCCCCTCTCAGCATCTACACACTCTCCTTTTGCTGGGAGGAAGAGTGACTTGCAGCTTTCTGATAGAGACAACAAGACTGCAAATGCAAACAGAGGCAGCAAAGGTAGAAAGCAGGCAGAGAAAAGGACAAAAGTAATAAAAAAAAAAAATGTTTGCATGGTTATGTCTAACACTCCATCTTTCTTGACTGGCTTTTGCAAGTTTCTTCCAATGTTGCTGACTGGTTCTCAGGAAGGATGAAGCCAACTGTCCAATTTCCAGAAGAATTTCTCCCATGCTGGGCACCTCCTTCCGTGCTTTCAACACCTCTACTGAGCTGAGAGGGGGTCTACGTGGTTTCCTACCAGTACTTGCATGGGGTACGATCCTAGGAATCTTGCATTGTTTTGGAATTATTGCTGAGAACAAGTTTTCCTAAGTCTCTCATTGCCCAGTGCTATGTTGTTCTGCAACCAGGACATTTCCTAGGTGCTAGGAGGGGCACACTCTAGTGCCATGTGTTTGTGACAAATAACCCCAGCTCTTATTAAAGCCACAACCTATCCTGCCACTTCTGGAATATCATCCCCGTTTTGTCTGTCCCTTTCCATCCTTTTGAAGGCGGTTTCTGACGTGGGAGGCCTCAGAGAGCTCCTGATGCAATGAATAAAAACCACCTTGCAACTGTACACAAAAAATTAAAACCTCATTTGTGTCTGCTGAGCAAACAAACCACAGCTAATTAAATCCCATAACAATAGGACATTATACAAATGAGTACCGCCTCCTTAAAAGCACAGCTGGGGACAAGTACAGTTATTCGTGCTGTGCCCCTCCAGAAGCATGGGGTGACAAGTCTTTCATGGCAAGACTGTGCAGCAAAGGCAGGAGCTCCCTCATGCCCTGACAGATGAGTCCAAAAAGATTATTTTTTTTGCCAGGGAAAAAACATGCATAGACACACACAGACAAACAGCATGAATGCTCTCCCGCTGCCTCCCTGCGGAACGCTTGAGCTCTCAGCAATCGCTCCCGCTGTGGGATGGGGGAGTTCCCCTCGTGCTCACAACAGGCTCTGTTTGCATCACCTCACGCCATGGCAGCCCAGGAAGGCTGGAGCCCTGGCTGCACGGGGAGCAGAGGCACAGCCAGGCCGCAGGCGCGCTGCTGAGCACGGCTGTGGGCTCTATCCTGCCGTCTGCCTCTTATGAAGTGCAGAAGCCTGACGTGGAGAATTTATTATTGTCTAACATGTGGAACCATATCCATCTCCAAGGCTTAAATAACCTCTTTTGCTATTGTATAGGATTTCCTCACTAGCTTCACACGTCCTTATCACATGCCTAGGGGAAGGGGGGCATGAGTTGTTTTTCTCCCTTTTTTCCAGACAGGGAGATGAGAAGCACGGAGAAATCTAAATGACAAAATTAGGGCCAAGAAACAAATCTGCATCAGTGCCAACATCTGCATCCAAATCTGACGCTCCATGACTGCCCCTTGCCATTCTTCTTCCTTTGCGCCCCATGCCATCAGCCTGGCTGTTCTGGCATCCTGCGCGGGCTGCTCTGCCCCTGCCCAAAGACATCTGCGTCAGCAGAGCAGTGCCACACGCAAAGGGGAAGGTCGCCACCCTGCTGGGGACCAGATTACTAGGTGTCTCACAACTCAGGCCCCGCTTCCCATACTGCTTATTTTTCAAGCTATTATCTGCTGTAATGTGCAAAATGTGTAACGTGCTTGCTCACAGCACTGGCTTCGCAGCGAACGGTATTTAAAAGTCTAAGGGTAGATTGGAAAAAGACCTGCTTTGTATTAAAAGGATGAATTTCATTCAGCTGAGCTCAGTCTGTACTCCTTGAGCAGGAGGATGACAAGGGCTCTTTCACTATCTACACCCATACAAGCTCAGCCTTTGTGATCTTTTTTGTAATATCAGTTAACTTACATTTCTGAACAAAATGGTGTCTTCTAACTTAAAGTGGCATGTTTTTTCCATTTTGGAAATGTTGAAATGGGGTGCTGTACCTGTATCTTTCATTCTTTCCCACAGACAAATTCGTTATTGGGTTTCTTGTAAACATTGACTTATTTATGAAAGCATTTCCTGCAAAGAATTTCAGTTGCACTAAAGCAGTTTTCTGATGAGGAAATACCTGACCTTACTTTACAGAGAATACCTGACCTTACCTAGTTGTATCTCATCTTCCTTCATTAGTACTGAGGAGCTTTTCTGACACAGTCTGCTAGTTGCAGAAGTGGAAGGGCTGGATTTCTGTGTTAACCATGATCCTGGACCAGGCATGTCGGGGAGTCAAGGAGTAATCAGGGAGACAGAACCCCAACCCAGAACAGGCAGGAAGCAAATGGGAAATTTAGCTCCTTTCACCCTGAATCACCTCTGCTGACAGTGCTGGCAGCATCACTTCTCTCATTTTGCAGTGGCTTGCATGAGAGTTTTTGATCCCTGGGGGAACAAATGTCACTCCTTTCAAGCCTGTGGTTTGAAAGAGCCTAGAAGCACAAACTGAAAATTAAAACAGAATACAAGACTTCATCTGGTTCTGATGCAAAGGCAAACCAAGCCACTAATGCTTTGTAGTTACTATCAGCAACCGTGACTTTGGCCGTAGCCACGTGAAACGCGATCCACAAGCACGGAAACCCAGGTGAGTGTATTACCAGTATACTTTCTCCATAGAAGTCCTGGAATATGCCAAGGCACAAACACTCTGCCTTCTAATACTGCCCTTAAGTACCCACAACAGTGCCTCCTCTTAATGCTTTCCCTACAGCCATTGCTAAAGTCTGGCAGAAAAGGAGAGGAACACAGCTGAGGAACCAAGCGAATGCAGGAGACAGGCAGTGAATGGCTGTGAGGAAGGTGACAGAGGCTCAAATGTCTGAATTTACTCTCGGCACCGAAGCCTGCTCTGTGTTGGCTCAGGTTGGAAGGGACTGTTCTGTGTAGTTTTGCATTAAGGACTCAGGGAATGTTGGTGGGGTTTTAAGGTTTTCATCCTGATTTTACACCAGTTCTGCAGTTTCCAGAATGGCTGATTTGTGGCAGAATCCCCAGGGGCCATGCAGAACTGTCTCTCCTCCCCCACCTTCTCTTGCTCCTGAGGGCAGCTTAACTAACTCACCTGAAAGATTATTTATTTGGCAGTAAAGGCCACAAATAAAACACAGCTGCCTAATGAAGACAGCTTGGTAAGTCTGGCCCATTTTTAATTTTAATGTTGCATGTAATCTCCATTCTGGTCTATGGACTTGTCAGTGGTTTTACAACTTCTGATTATACGAGTGCAGTAGGTAGAGAGAGCTCAGTGGAAGAGCTGGGAGAGCAGCATGAACAACTGCCTCTGGGGAGTCCAGCCAAAGGAGCCAAGGATTCGTATACACCGTCATGGCAATGACAGAAAGCAGAGGCTGAGCAAGCACTCTGTTGGGGTGTCCTTTTTCACAACCTACCTGTCTGCTTATTTATAGGTAGTCAAGTAGCTCTGGGCCTTAAACACAAGGGAAGTTGAGACTTTTGCTTCACCATCCATGTAGAGAGAGGGACACTTCACTGTATTTTACAGAAGGGCAACTGTTAGAGAAGTAAAGTGGATACTGGGGATTTTCCCATGGGTACAGGGCAGAGGGGCAACGGTGGAAGTTAGGGTCAAGCCTATAGCCAAGTGTGCAATCCTGGGCTACCCACCATTGCCCGACTCCCCGTCCTCAAGGCTATCTCCACCAGTGAAGGGTCCCATCAATAACAGGTGAGCCAGCCTCCTCTCCAGAGCGCTGTCCTGCCGATAAAGCCCTCCGGACTCATTCACCTCCTTCCATTAGACGGGCTTGGTGCTAAACAGCTTACAGATCAGAGAGTAAGTCTATTCAGAGGCCGAGGATTTTCTGACAGAAAGATGGATACAGAGAAAGCAGTTTCCTTCCTGGGATGAATAGAGGGAAGCATAAAAGGGCATGTGCATAAAAGCTCAGCACTGCTCCCATTTGGAGACCCATGACCTCAGCTGTCCTGCATGGCTTGCTCTCCTGCCTGCAGAAGCCCCAGGCTCACTGCTCCCATTGTCCCATGAAGGATGCTCTCCTCCATCACTCAGCAAGCACACTGGCCTTTCTGCTGCCCTGCTGCAGCGGGCAGTAGTCATTCCTCCCAGCAGGGAAAAGAATGCTCCAAGGAATGCCTGGAGAGCACAGAGGCTGTTGAGGTTAACACCACTGCAGGCTGAGGGAGTTGGATGCCGCCTTACAGCTGGAGACTTGGAAAGGAAATGTGAGCTTTCCCCCATGGGCAGTTTTGCCAACCCAGGATCAGGGTTGGAGCAGTTGGCAGAGCAGCACGTTACTCTCCTGGATGTTGTGATGGTCAGCAGGGGCCCTGAAAGGTTTGCATTCCTCATAGCCAAGGCAGTAGGTACCCCAGCTTCTCTGGGTAGGAGAATTGGGACTGAGGGGAATTACACAACTGACTTACAGTCCTCCAGGGAGTCTATGGCAATCTCAGAGTTTTATCCCAGTCCTCCATCACTGTGGCCCTCCCAGGACTCAGAACAAAGTTCCGTCAAAGCTGCATCCTTTCTCTTTCTAATGGTGTAAATCAGGAGCGACTCCCTTGGAAGTATGCTGTCCTTACCTGCCTAACAGCCTGCTATAAAGCAATGAGCTGTGGGGCCCCACTCATGGCCTGGCCTCAGAGGCAGGCATGAATTGGGAAGGTGGCCAGATAAGATGCTTCAGACCCTTCTGTCCCACAGCCCTGGGCCTGCAGGCTCTTTCCTGATGCTGGGCCCCTTTTCTTCCTGGGGAAATGGTGCTGCAGTGCAAAGAGTACTTGATTAAGGTCCACAGGCATCAACTCCCAATGAGAAAGGAGTTGTCTTGTTCCCCTGGCTCCCCTCCAGGGACGAGCATGTCAGCCACACAAGATGCTTCTCACATGAAGTGCAGAAACTGCCACCAGCTGTGGAGCTGGCGAAAACTAGCCCAGCCATCGACAAATCTTTCTCTGGAGATGGCTGACTCAGATGCCACTCTGCCTCCCAGGCATCTCCTGTTGTGTAGGCCCTCTCGCTTCTGTGTCTCAGAATTAGCCAGCAGGGTTTTCTGCCATCTGAGTTTGACCTTCTAAGGATGTTCAGCATCTTTCAGCAACTGGCCCATTAGGGATGTGACATGCTTCACAGATGTGCAGGACAGCAGGCACAGGCTTTGAAGAGCAATACAGACCTCATTTCTCCGTCTTGCTTGCCATCTCTTTCCAGGGACTGAAGACATACTGAGGTCTGCCTGACTCCTTCAGGTCCTAGCAGAGACTCTGGGGCAACACACAACAGAGTACCCAGGTAACCATGATTCTTTTCCTTCTTTTCCTTCCTGAAGGAAGAAACACTGTCTCACCTGCATCCCACTAAATGATGCTCTCTGATCTTCATGCTAATCCTTCCTGAGTCTCCAGTCCGGTCCTGCCTGAGGAGGGGTGGTAAAGAAGATAGCTTTTGCTCTGCTCCTGCTGCCTTGCAGGACAGACACACCTGCATCCAGTCCTGATTTTAGCTACTTGGTTGTCAGCACACTGCTAGGAAGTGTTATTCTGCGGCTGCCACCCACTGCTCTGCAGCCAGACCCCTGGCAGAAGTCACTGGGGGATTATAGGAATTCAGCTACAAAGCCCGGTAAACCTCCTGCTGCCTGCGAAGGGGAATCTGCCTCTCTCAGGTGCTGTATAACCGATTCTGAGTGCTGCTTAGTTCAGTCCCTTGACACATTTATCTGTCTCCATCCACAATGGAAATTCCTGTGCACTTCAGGAGCTCACCAGCCTGGGCTGCAGTTTGGCTTTATACCAATACCTGAAGCTACCCTTCTGGCTGGGCTTCCCAAGGGGCAAGAAAGAGGCTTGTCTGTCTTTACAGGTAATTAAATCTGGATAAAAACAAGATCTTACTGGAATTCAGCCTAGGGGAAATTGTAAAGGCCTTCCTGGAGGTGAAGGTCTACTGCCCAGGCAGTGCAGTGCCCTTTCTCTGTCTCCTCAAAGCGAGGGGGAAGAGAAAAACCCTCAGAAGCTGGTTTGGGAACCTGTCCATAGCCAAGACCATCTCGGATGCTCCAGCCTGACACTGTCCATCACATGCAGCAATCTCTTCCACCTGTGGGAATGGAGGTAGCCATAAGAGAGTCCTGACTCATGTAAAACCAAGCTTAGTCCCTAATTGTCCCTAAAGTTTCACATGCTTGGCTTTGTGGGGCTCCCAGGAGTGAGGTAACAATCTCTTCTCTCTTGCACAGCTTTGGAGAGGAACCGGCCCTGGACCCTCAGCCAGGACCGGAACGAGTGGAGCACTGCATGGTACTCACTCCTGCTGGGCAGCTTCAGAGCTTGCTCAGCTGCCTCTCAGCATTGCCCCGTCTCCAGCACTCCCACTGCAGAGGGATGGTCAGGCTGCATCCCTCTCTGGAGGAAGGAAGGACCGGCTTGCTGAAGCTCAGGTTTATCAAGGAGGGGACCAGGCTGGATTGAGGTGGTCTTCAACTGGAAGGACTGGTTTGCAGAAGTGCTGGACGTCCTGCAGTTCACTCCTATCAATCAGCACAACTGGCAAGCACGTGCTGTGCCCTGTGCCTTATCCCCAGAAAGGCTTTGCTAGGTGAATCTGTCACCTCCTTTCCCTGTGCCTCAGTTTCCCCAACTACAAAATGAGGCATTGATGGGCAAGCTGGTCTGGGCCCATGCCCTCCTTGGTAAATTGCTTTGTAATGCACCAGTGAAGAGTACAGGCTGCCCCCCAGCCCACCACTGCCTTGCACATACTTCTGTCACCAGGTTCTCCTCCTCCAGCCTGCTGGGCGTTTTCCATGGTGTGTCCCTCCGACCAAGCAGACATTAGGGCTCGTGTTCCCTGCTGGATTCCCACAGCACCCCCGCCCATGCGCTTCCTCCCGGCTGCTGCATAATGGGCCTGAAAACACACAACCGATATGCAAATCTGACATTTAATTTGGACATGAGAGTTTAATGAGGATGTGGAGATTCTGCCACTCGCAGCCTCCACATCCTGCAACCTGCAGTCACATTCCCTTAATTGAACACGTCCCCACTACCCATGTATGAATGCACGCTCACGTGCACGTGCTCTCCAACACAGTCCACCCTTTGCAGAACAGTTGCTCCCAACTCCCCAATCTGTCCATGTCCCTTCCCAGGCTCCTGAGCAAATGTGGGGACTGTGACTCTCCAGCAGCCACATCTGGTCTTTCCAAAAGCATCTCAGTTCGGAGCAGACACACATTTTCCCACCCCAATTTTGGGAACTCTTTTTAAGATCGTGCTTTTTTTTTGGTGACTCCTAAGGCACTTGACTCTGCTGCAGAGCAGGCAGGGCCTATTTACTCTGAGGCTAGAGGGCTGGGGGCAGACAGCTCATGAGCTACAGTGCTATCTTGCTCTTGAAGAGATGGACAGTGTACCAGGAACTGGCTCTGCTGAGAGCTGGAGTGAAGAGGGAAGGGCACAGATCATCCCTTGCGAGGCCTCTCCTCCCGTCCCATGAGAGCTCCAAAGCATTTCCCTGCCAGAACAAGCACTTCAGTCACGGAGAATATATCCCATCCACTAGCCCCAGTGCCAAAGACACCTTGCTGCTGGGAACAGGATCACCTCTTCACTTTAGCAGCTCCATACCAGCCTCCTTCCTGAGCACCTGTGTGAGCAGAGGCAGCATGGGCATCTCTAGAGTCACCTTTTTGCCATCCTGCCGTCCTCTGCAAGGTGGGAAAGGAGGAAAAACACATCCTCCCCAGTCCACAGGCTCACTCTGACGTGAAAGGCACCCCTGGAAACTAGAGCTGGTCTGTAACAAATTGAACCGTAATTAATCTGCCTCCTCAACTGCAACAGCCTGAGATCAGCATATTGCCGAGACCCCCAATATAATGTGCATAGGGTACATTGGTCCTGCAGAGGGCAACCAGGAATAAGCTATCAGGCCCTCTGAAGAATCCCTAAAACTCCCAGCAAAGAAGAAAACAAATTGTCAAATAACAAAGCCCAAGCAAAACCCAGGAACTCCTACATCCAGCAAGGAGATACTCCATTGTGCCACCTGCCTGAATGCAAAGGCTTCCACCAGCTCCCAGCACAGAAACTCCAGTCTTTTTATTTGAAGAGGATTATGGAGCTGCCATTCAGCAAATGAAGTGCCACTCCAAACGGCTGCACCGTGGCCTGCCCTTGTTCAGACAGAGCGCCTTGCTGGGGCCGCAGAAGCTGCAGGCAAAGGCTGCTCCTGGCCTTGGAGTTCTGCAGAGCTAAGTAATGCCTGAGAGTGCACGCCCAGGAGCCAGAAGAGGGGTGAAGAAGCAGGTGGAGAGCTTCTTTTCATCATTCCCGCTGCTCCTCTGACAGGTACAGCCAGGGTTTTCTTCTTCAGCAGCCGCCTTTCCTCCCAGGCTGCAGCCACAGCACTGAACTGCTCCTCTGGCAACTGAAGTATTGGTCCCCTTTTCCCTGCTTTCCTGGGAGGGGGGCAGAAGGACAGAAGACCACGGGTCGCTCCCCTTTCCTGCTGCTTTGTATCAAAACGAGTTGCCCCCGAACCCGTTACTGCCGCGGTAATCACAGCACCCTCTGCGCAGGGCTGGTCACCCAGCACCGCGGAAGATAAAGAAAGTGAGCTGCAAGCCCCAGCTCTAAGTGTTCTGCATTTATTTGCCAGGGAATATGAGCTGGGGAGAGGCCATACAGCTGGGGAAGAGAAAGGGAGCCCTAGTCAGGGGCTGGAATGGGGGAATGTGAGCTGGGCCAGGGCGGGAGATTGGCGGGAAGAGGCAGGTACATGGGACATGAGCTCTCTTCAGCACGAGCAGGCTCCAGGATGAAATATTAATGCCAGCATCCTGAGAAGGCAGCAAGCAGCAGTGTCTGCGCCACTTGGCCATGAATAAAAGATGGTCCTGAAAACGGGGAAGAGCAGCAAATTAATTAATCGAAGCAAAAGTCTCTCCACTCCCATTAACGAACAAGCCTGCAATCCTCCCACATACAGCTCAGCTTTGGGAACAGGCAGGGCCACAGAGGGGAGAAGGAGAGCAGAGGCAGAGTCTTCTCCCAGTGACCTGGGGTCTCCCACTGTCCAGCAGTGCCTTTAAGCTCAAGTGCAGGTCCTTGTTCAGCTCCCCATCATGTCTAGCCTGCCAGCTTTGAGAGTTCAGGCTCCGGGAGCTCGGACT
Organism: Scopus umbretta; assembly: GCA_013400535.1. Taxonomy (NCBI): domain Eukaryota; kingdom Metazoa; phylum Chordata; class Aves; order Pelecaniformes; family Scopidae; genus Scopus; species Scopus umbretta. The sequence continues at coordinate 45,461 of VZTL01043265.1, forward strand.
CCTTGCCTGTGCCCTGACTCCCTCAGGTTTTAACTCCAAGCCTACGCAGCCTTCTTCTCGGATTGCCGTATCTGCAGTGACCCTGAGAAATGGCCATGGTTTCCTCTTCGCTCACCGCCTTCCTCTCCCGGGGCCAAGGTCAGGGGGTCCCTCTGGACACAGGACTCCAGGACTCCAGGCCCCCAACACCCTCGCAAGGATGCAGGGCTGGTGAAGGAGGAACGGGAAGGAGCAGCCGCAGCTGAAACCGTGCCAAGTAAGGGGTGAGGTGGGAGCTGCAGCCGGGGTCCTGGCCCAAACACCAGGAGAAGGTAGAGGTGCCACAAAGCTGCTGTATCACCCCAAGCAGGAGCCAACACATTGCACCAAGAGGGGCCGAAGGAAGGCTGCAGATTCCTAACCCTGCACTCCGAGAGCCGCGCAGGCTGAAATAGCCCCCCCTGAGCCAAACCCTGAGGCCCAGCCAGCTGCCCCCAGGCCAGCTAGTGAGCTAGCGGGAGGACAGGGCTCTCTCCTGGGGGCAGGTGCTGCGGGAGGGCTCAGAGTTGCTCCTGCCTGCAAGAGAAGGCAATCCGGTTTCTCTTCATTCAGAGCTGGGAATTTTCTGGGTGCTGCTCAGTGGCTGCCCTGCCCAAGGCTAATCCCTTATGCTGTGCCAGTTGACTGGAAACAGAGCAGTGGGGGCTGCTGCAGATGGAGAGCCACCCTCAGCACCAAAGGATGACTGATCTCCTCTTCTGAAGCTTTGCCCATAAATTATAGATTTTAAGCAGTGTTTGTTTAAAATATTCAGCTTCCCACTTAAAAAAGAATACTCACACACACCGGGAATGGGGAGAAGGAGGGGGGTGGGGGCTGTGTTCCCACTTGGAGGAGGGGGAGGATAGCAGACAGGGGAGAGGTGTTTCCTCGAGTAATGAGCCAGCATCCCTCCCGGTGGATGTGCAGTCCGACACGTGAGCCACCTGCACTGCAGCTTTGCCTGCCTCTCCCGCTGGCACACAGCTCAGGCCCAGCAAAGGTCTGCCGGACCAAAGGCCTCTGCTTTTTCCACCCTGCATCCCAGCGTGCAGGTCATCCCACGGGCTTCCCTTCGAGCCTGCAGGACAGCACCGTGTTTGCAAAGTCAGAGCAAAGACAGCTCAGGTGATCTGAGGGCAGGAAGGAGGTGAGGAGGTAGGAAAGCATCCCCCTTTGCACACACCCCCCCTTACCTAAAAGCACAATAATTTCTTTGATTAAAAATTCAGCTCTTCAGCTGACATGGCCAAGGGGCAAGTCTGTAAAAGGTGAGACGCAGGGAGCAGTAGCCGAGGTATTTCTCATCAAAGAAAAATGCTCCTCTTCATCTCTGCTCTGGGCGCATCCCAGCCCTGCCAGTCACCAGAGCCTGTATTGCCGCCTGACGGTGAAGAAGAGGCAGGGCTGCGCTGCTGCAGTAAAAAGGGATTTCTCCTCTCGGCTGCAGCACTTCGCAGGCTAAGGCAAGCTCTCGCTCTCTTCTGGGGTGGATTTCACACGGAAGAGACTGCAGATAGCATTGGTGAAGAGGCATGGCCCTTACAGGAGATGACTACAGGCATACTTCAGCTTTTCCTGCCCCAAGAAGCTCACTCATATGCTCAGGAGCACCTTGCAGTGGGGTACAGGTAGCAGCAGTCCAACCGCAGAGAGATGTTCCGGCAGGGACAGATCTCCTCCCAGCCAACCCAGACTCACCACAGGGCTGCTGCTACGCACACGCACTGCCCAGCGCCTCGTGTAAAAGCATTGGAGGAATTCTCAGAAAGGCAAAAGGCTTCCACTGATGTGTGCTCAGTGCTTGCTGTTTATCGAGGCCTTTGCCGGGAAAACTGAAGCGGCTGGAGGGAAACGAGGCAGTTACAGCCAGGGCACCTAGAAATGCTATTATCTGTCCCGTGTTGTAGCAGCATCTGAGGGGAGCCTGGCCCACAGCCTTGGCCTTGCAGCTCCAGGTGCTGTGGAGAGCTTTAGGAAAACCCAGCCTAGCTGAGGTCAGCGGAAGCTGAGCAGCCGTGCAGGGTCTGGACCTTACCCAAAGGAGAAAGGCAAAGCTCACCTTTAATAAAAGGAACGCAGCCCAGGGTCAGACAGAGCTAGTGGAAAGGGCTGCAGTTTCAAATCCCGGCCACCCCACATCTTCTGTGATTTTATCAGGGTCACACCCAGCTGGGAGCTGGCTCTCCTGTGCCTCAAGTCAGTAGCTCTGTGGGGTCTCCCTGTGACCTGGTGATGGCTGGCTGCCAGGACCACCAGCCCAGGGGCACTCTGCCTTTCCTTTCTGCTACCTGCGTGATGCTCCAGGCCCAGCCCTCCTCCTGGCACCTCATGTGCGTGCATGTGCCAGGACTGCACAGACATCTTTCAGCGAAGATATCTCCTTCTAAAAGGCCTTCCCAGGCTCACCCTAGCATACAGGTAACCTAGGACATGCTCCAGGGCTCATTCTGTCCAGGGAATACTAAGTGTCCTGCCTGGGAAAGCAGGTGAGAGGTTGTGCAGGATGCTCCTAGCTCCAGCAAGTGGCAGCTGTGTGTTTTGGTCAGCCGGCTCAGGGAGTCTGCAGCGGAACCAGCCTTGCCGGCAGCTTAAGCACCCTTTGGGCTGGCTTCACCTCATTTATTCCTTAGCTGCAGAGAGGGAAGAAAACACCCTGTGCCCCTAATAGGCAGAGAAAAGCTTGGTGCCTGGTCACGTTTCCCTTGTGGCAGACAGAGAAAGAGCACACAGCAAGTCCTGGAAAAAAACAGGCAAAACTCCTTCACACACCTGCTGCCTCCAAGGGTACTCAAGGGCTGAGGCTCCCACGTTCCCACCTCCTGCAGCACTCTGAGCATGCGGCAGGGCTGCAGATCTTTGCTCAGCCTGGTCGCTCACCAGCATGCCCCTTCTGGCCCTAGCATTCTGCTCTAGCAGGAAACCACCAGATAAAGCTCACCAGGCCCAGCCTGGAGCTCAGTACCGCAGCAACTGCAGAGACTGAGGGTCCCCTTGAGCTTCCCACATAGCTCAGAGGTTTTCCCGGCCCACAGGGGCTTGAATTTGGCTCCCCTCCTGCCTGTCGCCCAGCCAAGCAATGTTGTCCCTTGGCCAGCCACAACCCGTTTGCCAGCAAACGGCAAAGAGCCATGGTTGGCTGGGGTCTCCCAGCTGGAACCAGGGGTGCTCTGGCTGGAACGTTTTTGCCAGTAGCCAGCTCTGACCTGTGCAGTCCCAAATCAGGGAGTCGGGACTCCTGGTTTCCCCACAAGCAATTAAAATGCACCAGTAAGGCCAGGAAAGGACTGATGCTAAATGAAAGTCTACTGGACGCTTTCAGAGATTCAGAGGAGATGCGTGGAAAAAGCCCAGAAGATCAAAGAGTCAACAAGCACCTGCTGATCATTCTTCCTAAACTGCCCGCTCCTTGCGGCAATGTCTGTCCTCAGGCAAGCCTAGCACCAAGGCCAGGCCAGGGCTACTCGCACTGCCGATACACACGAGGAATGTGAACGCTAGCCCGCCCGTCTGCTGCAGCCCGTGGGGCCACCAGCTGAGGGTGGGCTCCCTTGAGCCTCTCAACACTGCCTGCCCGCAGTGCAGAATGACCTAACCCCCCCTGAGCCCAGCTCCCCTCCGTGACCCTGGCAGGGCCGTGTTTCTTGCTCTCCCTCCCAGGAGACACTGACCGTCTGGCAAGCTCTGCACTCTATTTTTAATAAATTAGCCCTGAACTCCATTTGCGTGGATAAATATAGCATCAACCACTCTGCCAAGCCGTTTTTCTCTTGGTTAACACATTCATCCAAGCTGCTCTATTTGTCTTTCCTCCACAGACTCATATTCTTCTGGATTCATTTTGTCAAACAAATAGCACAGGCTGGACTGCCCATTTACCCAGTGCTGTTTGATTACAGGGGTTATTTATGAAACAGCAAGACATATGGCATTAAGCTTCTTAATAATAATAATAATGAGAGAAGGGAAGGGGGAAAGCGCTAGAAAAGAGGAGGGGGGAAAATGTTTTTTATTACAGACAAAAGATCCTGCCACGGGTGATAAATTCCAGACACTTTTTCCAGTTGCTCTTGTGCTGTTGGCATGATGAATGGCACAGGGACCAGCACACAGCTTGGCTGCAGGAGCGTGGCCACGGGCCGCAAGGAAAGGCAAGAGATGCTTGAGCGTGCACACGTTGTGAGGCCGGCTGAGGTGTGCAGGGGCCACCGGCCAGCAGTCACCAGGCAGTTCCCTTCCCAGGAGGGATCACGCCAGCTGCAGCAATACAAACCACAGGCAGCCCTGCCTGCCATCAGCACCCTGCCTGGAGTCCCTCACGCTGCAGGCTCAGAGGAACCCCAGAGGCAGCGTGAGGGCAGGTGACAGGGCCATCCAGCACCTTGCCAGTCCCCTGCCGGCATCGCTCCTCCCAAAGCCCAGCTGCTAGCATCAAGTGATTACTGGAGAATCAGGTGTTTGGGGAGCAAATTATCCTCCAACTCTGTGGTTGCAAAGCAGAGCCTGAAGAAAGAACATAGCACAGAGAAGAGAAAGCCTCCAACTACTTACTACTGAGCACTCAAATCTTGTAAAAACTGCATCTACAGCCCAGTGAGAATCTAGGCCAGGTCCTCTCCTTCTCCTACATCGTTCCCATGCTGAATAGCCTCCATATATGCAGCTAGTTTTTCTACTGTAACCTGTATAATTTCCAGGCAGTACTCAGACTGCCCAAGATATTTAATTTCTGCATAACTAAACTGCTTTTGAACCTGTTTCCCCCCTCTTCTCTCTGATTTTAGTCGCTTACTTCTGAGAAGTTTGGAACCACTCCACTCAACACAAGCAGCGCCCAGTTAGGTCTCTGAGCTCAGCCCCCTCTGACCTGGCCATCCTGGCTCTAATGACAGCTTACTGCAATTCAATCAAAACTTCTTTCAAAGGGAGATGCTTGATTAAGGGCCTGGGAGACCTTGAAAGTACAGACACTCCTGCAAGACAAAGGTAATTAATTTTTTTAATCAGTGGGCACTGATCTCCAGGTCTAGAGAACAGAGTCAGCAGCAAACTCACTCCCACAGATACATAGCGGAGCCCTGCCACATCCCCAGAGACTCCAGGGAAAGTGCTGGGAACTGGACTTGGTACACACGAACCTGCAGAACTGCCACATCACCTTATCCTTCTTCCTGGTGGCAGCAGTCTGGGCCATTCCCCTGGGACAGAGGTACCTTGTGCTTTTCCCCCCTCACCTCTGATGTGAGCAAAGCTCCTGGCCAGGTCTTCCCTTCTTACCCTGTCCCAAAAAAGGAAAACACACCCAGCTCACAATCAGAGACAGCATGAGTCTCTGGAGATAATTCCTCAGCAGCCCAGATTCTCCTTCCTGTCTTACAGGGAAGACCCTGGCAATGAGATAAACAAGGTCAAACACTGAGACTATAGGCTTTCCCCTGGCAGATGCAAATGGTTCTGCAGTACTAGCCTCAGCTTCTGCATTCTTGTTCATCAGCTGGCACAGACCTGGGGATGCCAGGCAGGCAGAGTTAATCAGGCCTCTTTTGCGATTACAATGAACTCTTGCATTTCATGGCCTGCATCCTAAACCTTCTTTCTAATTCCCCAAGGGAGAGGGATTTACACTTTCAATTTTATGTCTAGTTAGTTAATAGTCCATTACTGTCAAAAGGATCAGTAGCTAGAAGTTAAATCCTACAGGATTTACAATAAGGAAGAACCAAAGGCTGCAGAAGAAAACATGCCAGTCTGAGGGCACAGGGAACATAGAGGTGTATTCGCAGGTCCTCAGCACTGTGACACCGGTGGCCGGACACTGGCTCGGTGACAGCTCCAGAACAAGGTTCACCCCACCACTCCCTGCTGGCTGCTTCTCCCTTGTGTACTGTACCAAGTTCCTGCCTCGAGTATCTCCTTGGAGAGAGTTTACCAGCAGGCTGCCAGGAGCAAGAGAATTCGAGTAGAGTAAATTCCCCAGCTTCCAGCAAGCAGGGATCTGAAAGCCAGCAACAGAGAAAGGTCCCGCTCTCCGTATTGAGCCAGGTACCAGACCCCCATCCTCCAGCAGGACTCACCACTGAGGCCGAGTTCAGCTGGGGCAAATAGGCACCATCCTGGCTCTGCCTGTCCCCTACCTGCCCCCATCTTGCAAACTCTAGGCAACCCCAAGTTGGCAGCAGACAGTGTGACCTTACCCGAGCATGGTCTGTTAGGGACTGTACTTCCCTACCACTAAAACTGGCATAACGGTACTCCAATACTGTTAGAGACTGGAAGGGCTGAACGGCAGTGCCATAGTGCACATACCGTACAAAATAGATTTTGATGGGACCTCCAGAGTCCAAGCTACCTCTCAGCTGGGATTCTGCTTGTTCCCAACATAGTTCCTCCCTAGTCTCCCTCATTGAAAAATACAGAGCTTCAGCACGGCATACTGTAGTCCTCACCTTCCCAGAATGATTCTCCAGAGCCTCTCATGGGGGAAGTCAAGTCCTGTTTCCCCCGCCCCACAAAAGAGTTCACTTGGGCTTTTGCCCCTACCCAAAGCTAAGCTAACACTGCAGACTCTGCAGGAGTTGGGCCCTGAACCGCTGGCCCAGTATTACTGAGTGACCTTGAAAATGACTATTTCCACACTTCATCACTTAGGTGAAGGTGGGCCATTGCATCCCATTAAACTGCATGGGAAATCAGGTGGACCGACACTTTGTTAAGCTCTGGCCTACCTTCCATTAATGCCACTCACAGAAGGATCCCAAACTCTGCTGTGGGTGGAAAGTTGTGGAGCTACCTCTGAAGCAGGGCACTGTCACTATCCCATAGCACAGAGAAGCAGTCCTTGCTGCAGGCAACCAGACGCTCAGACCAAAATAGTAGCTTTGGCAGGTCTGGAATGGGTTTGCCTTGTTCATCTTGAATTCCTCCCCCCTCCCCACCAAGAGATCCTGAAAGGTCTCTACTTCCTTCGCAAGATAAAGGCTTCTGTGAAGTATTCACAAGCCTGCCAATAGCTGAAAATGTCTCTCTGCTTCTGATCCCATCCCCTGAGATGCACGGTGGTGCTGCTGTCAGAGCAGAGGTATTAAAGCAGCTACACTGAAAGGTCTGTCAATATTACAGAGCGTGCTGTGCAGGGGTTTATAGCCTGCCCATAAAAACTCACTCCAGGCTGGAGCAGGGCAAACAAGGTCCCCGTGCCCCTCGAGCAGGGAAGCGTTATTTTCATTTTATTTTGCAAACAAGGAAACATTTTTTTCTGCTGCCTGAAGTTTTTCTGAGTTGTAAATGGTGCCAAAGAGACAGAGTTTGGCTAGGTGTGGGACAGGAAAATATTTAAGTGATCAAAGAACAGTTACTGATTGTATTTAGCAAGAGGCTGGCAGTAATTTTATAGGTCAAGGTAGCTTGAGCTGCAGCCAGGCAGGCAGCACAGTGCAACGCTGAGGTCCGCAGCCATCAAGGCAGATTCAGGGTCCTTCCTCAGCCTGCTCCATACCTGCAGAAGGAAGACACATTAGGTCTGGAAAGACAACCCGGGAGAGCTCCCGATTCTAAGCCCCTCACTCCCTCACCACCGAACACAGGTATGCCAGCGACGTTGCTGGCCCTGGAAAGCCTGGGACAGGTAACACTGTTCAGCGACACTACCAGCCTGGCTTTCCAGCCGTGCTCTAACTCTCTCCCTGCCACCACTCCCCACTGAAGCCTGCCTTGCCCCTTTGATGCAACCATACAGCTCCATGGAACCCATTACACTCACCATACACATCATTGCCAGCATTCAGAAGTCGTACTGCTATTACTTTGAACAGTTTCGTCTAGTAAGCGTCTAAGAGATCGGCATTTTTAAACTTCTCCCCACTCCCCCCTTTCTGTACAGCTAAGGGCATTCCTCCCCACTGAAATCTGATTCTCCACTAAAGCCCTGCTAGCATATACACAAAATAGAGACACACGACTCATGAGAAGATGAGTCCATAAAGCTCACTTTCATCCCTCCTATCTACCCTACCAGAGAAGGCAAGGATCATTTAAAAAAAGAAAGTAATCAAAACCTACCCTTCTAATCGATTGCAGTCCATAAACAAAACTCAGGACTTTCAGCTTCTGCAATGCATTTCTTCTCACATGTAAGAACAGATCACTGCAGGACCCTAGGCTCCAGCATGGTCCACCCCAACAAACCTCACTATCTTTAGGTGAAACAGCAACACCACACTGGTTCCCACAAGCACGCTCCAGCACAAAGCAATGCTACCCTCTGGTGCTTCCTAGCAGGATAACCAGTCTGCCTGCTGCTCGCCAGAGTCAACGCAGGGGCTGCAAGCCAGGCAGGCTAACATCATGCTGCTTACCCCACATCCCTCCATACAGGCCACCTTACCTGTATCGTGCACCTTTATCGCTGAGAGAGCCGTAGCACCCTAGGCTCACCTAAAAAACTACACTAGAACAAGAACACCAACCATGCTGACTGACCCACCTCCTCACCCCAGTAACACAAACCACCCTTCCCATGGGAAAGCATTAAATACCTGCAGCGAGGTGCAAGGGGCTGTGCTCATACTCACCTGTGCAGGCCAGGAAGCTGGTTTCTTTCCTTTCCCCCTGTTAAAGCTGATTCTGATTCAGCTAGTTTCAGGGTAAATTCCCTCATGTATCCCCACAGCAAAAGCAATTAATGCAGTATCAAGAGGAATGGAGGAAGAAGCTAGCTCTACCAAGTCATTGCTTTGCATGAGGAGGACACATGGAGACTTCAGGGCAGTCTTTATTGGCCCTTCTTACTTGATTAATTCATATTTGCAAAGCTTTTCTTCATTCGAATGGAGCTTTTTGCGATTTATTTATAACATATTTTCAGAAATGTAGCCCTGGCCTGCCATCACAGACAGGAATTGCATTAAAATAGGCTGTGGTTTGGTTCCTAGCATTTATTTACTATTCTTGTAGTAAACACCAGATTACATTGTTTGTGATGCTTAATAAATCCTTTTTTGTTAAGTGTGTGTTTGTATGTAAGTAGAGCCTTCCCCTGTGTCTGTGTGCATGCATGATTATGGTAGCAATATTTTCTTCTGACAGTACGACAGAAATTAGAATTTCATCCAATTCTTTCCCTATCTTTCTCATTTTGCCTCTCTCTCTGTCCCTGCCTCTGATTTTCACCAACAGAGAACTTTCTGCTTTTCCTTCGGTTGCAAATAACTTGCTCTTTGGGGGGCTGGGGGGGGGGGGCTTTAT
>VZTL01043265.1:54728-72460 GCA_013400535.1 Scopus umbretta
TTGGTGGGCGGCTGGGGGGGGGGAGTTTACTAATGTGTGGCCTCAGAAATACCTGTAAGTACTTCCTTCAAGTTAAGAAATAACAAGAAAGAAAAGGAATCTTATTGAATAAGATGCACAGAAACACTCATATTTCCCCCCAGGTAACAGCTGCATAGATTCCAATGACATGTATTTTGAGGACTGTATTTTCTCTACTATTTGCTAGCCTTAGCCTACATTGTGGTCATGATCCTCAACATTGCTTTTTGGAGTATCTTGCCCGACACACTTTTTGACTGAAATCTGAATCTCTTCAAAACAAATATTCACATTAAAAAGAAAAAATCACAACATTAAAAAAAAAAATCTATCCTGTGGAAAGAGTAAAATGATACATCGTGTTATGACTGACTCCTCACAAACACCCTCCACTGCTGGCATAGTAAAGAGCTATGTAAATAAACATAGTTTATGTTTATATGTAAATAAACATGGTCAATAAAGTATGTAACTGAACTATGTAAATAAACATAGTAAATAAAGTCAAATGATTGGCTTTATCCTTGCAATAAAAAGCTGAGAAACATACTTGTTCAAAAGTTTTCTAAGCCAGCATATGAACTTAAATAGCAATTTCTTTTTTTTTTAATAATCTCATGTTTATAAACTTGTTTTATAAGCTTTATAATCTCATATTTTATAATCTTGTCTTTGAATATCTCAGAGGGCTCAGCTTTAGCAATCTAGGAGAAGATTGTGATACTCAGACTGGCCAGTGCTTTGTATCCAGGAGTTTCAAGGCAATGAAAAGTACAAATCCAGCTGCAGGGAGAGGAATGATACAGGCTTGAGAAGTGGAGCTAGAAAGAGACAGCATAAATCCTTTTTTCCACGTTTTTTTCCTACCATTGCACAGAAAAGGTAGAAAAGGGTGGCTTCTTAATAAGTTGTTTTTTAAAAAAAAACAACAGGGAGACCACTGAAAAATAACAATAACTTTCTGGTCATATACTACATACAGTGAGAGTATTTTTGCATGTAAAGGGCCTAAAGTATTTTGTTTAGAATTCAACTCCAGAATTACATAAATGCAATGGTTAAGGGATTCGCTGAAGAAATCAGGCTGGGCTGCATCTCTGTGCTGTTAATTGCCCCTCAGGTGCTTTCAGTGAGGGCTCCTGCCCCCAGCACCCCAGGAACGCAGCTGGGATCCCTATAAGTAGCTTCCCAGGAGTAGGTAGAGGTTTCTGCTCGTGCTGTAGTCCGGTGTGAGGTTGCTGAGTAGCGCAGGAAAGGCACTCAACATGTTCAGGATGAAAGCTTCAGAGAAAAACAGGCAGATACAGGTATTTTGCTGGAGGTGGGGTGTAAATGTTTTCTGAAACAGTAAGAGTTCTTAAAATATCCTTTGGGTTTGTGGACTTCATAAATGAGCCTAGTTTTACTTAAGTGGTTACCTAGGGTGGGTAGGATATTCAGCAAGTTTTTTTGTAGCTCTGAGCTCACGGTTACAGTGCTGAGGGAGGACCAGCGAGGCTGGATGCCCTGGAAGCGTTGTGATGCCAGTGGGAGCTGCGCCCAAGCGGGGAAGTTGGGTAGCTTGTGGAAGGGGTGCGAAGGGATGGTGCTGCAGGCTTAGCTTAGCCTGCTGGGTGATGTGGTGCCTGATGTTGCAAAACAAATGGCTCGGTGCCTGGGGAAACGTGGGCGCTTTCAAAAGGCGGTAGAGGATCGCTGTTCAAGAATGGCTTTAGTACCTCTTTGCAGAGTCCCGTCTCCGTTTTCTAGCTTGGGAGATCTTTGGGGGCTTTGAGGAAGGCAAGGGGATCGCTGAAGGGAGGCTGGTCTGCCCTGTAATTTAACACAGCAACAGACTATGGTGATAAATCTCCCCCTTGCATCATAAGGTTGGGGGCGCAGCCGCTCTGAATTTGTCGGGTATGCTGGTGGCCTGCTCTCTGGACAGGTTTGTCGGGCGATGTAAGTGGTCCCGATGACCCAGAGTCTACTCGGTGGGGTGGGGTGGGGGGTGCTTTGCAGCACCGAGATGCCCCTTGGGTGGTTAAGCCTGTGTTAGCAGCTTGCTTCAGCTTTATTTAGGGTGACCGCCAGCGTGCTTACTCTGGGGTAAACACTCATGTAACTTTCCCAGGTGGGTTGACCCTGGAGGCTGTGCTGCCTGCCTTCCCGGGGGCTCTCTGCTGCCCTTTCCCCTTCCTGAGCGGCACTGGGGCTGTACGGTGCTCCAAGTGCCGGGTGGGAGGCTGGTCCCAGGCTGCCCTGGAGCTGTGGGGTCTGCCTCCCCACAGGTGCAGGATGGAAGCTTTCCAGGCAGCCTGCCTGGCCAAAGACCTTTTCAGTTGCTGCAGGCGCAGGCATCTCTCATCATCTCACAAAATAATGCCATGAAAAGCCTAGAAAAACAACTGGAGAGAGAAGGCTGCTCTGCCAGACCAGGCATTGCATGTCAATGCTGGTATCTGCATATTGCCTGCTATAAAGCTGTCCCCTGCCTTGAGACTGTTTCCTTCCAACAAAATTTCTAGTACCTTGTTAGAGTACAGCTGTAGCAGACTGCTGTTTTGCATTGATTAGTGGTGCATCACCTGGAAATGAAGGTGTTATCCAGACCAGTGCACAAACAGATCTTGGTCCCATTTGCTGGCACACGCAGAGCTGTTTGTGCTGGCTGTGTCAGCTGCGGGAGCACAGGTGATAGCCCATCTGGCATAAACCTGCTGGGAAAATTCTTCCTCAGAAAAGAAAAAAAAACTGGAACACATGTGGATCAGCAGAGTGAACTGATTCAGCATTTCACGTTGGCATGGTAACTCCAACCTGGTAGCAGGCACCCAAGGCCTGGATGTGAGCTTCCAGTCCCGTTAAACATCAGCTCTTTAACTCATAAGAGTGCCAAGACTCTCTAGAGAAGATAATTCATGAATTGGCTATGGGGGTCCTGCTTTGCCTTGCTCAGGGGTTCTTCCTGAGGCTCTTGAGTACTGGAAACTGAAGTCTCAAGTACCCTGCAGCCAAGATCACTAAATAGCTCACCACCTCACCCATGAGGCTGCGACATAATCCTGGCCTGCCCTTTGCCTACTGTTGTCCGTCTGCTCTTCAAAGCCTCTGTGCGATCCCTTTTTCCACCTGCTGTGCCAAGGGAGAGATAACGGAATAGGGGGACTCGAATGCCACCCTGATATTCAAAGTACATTGACTCAATGCTCTAAGTTTTCCCTTCTGTTGCTGCCTGAGCAAGCTGAAGGGTATGGCCAGCAGCTAGCCCTGTGGTGTTAGAGTCTCGGAAGGTTTGTAGGCAGAGATAGCTTAGCCCTGGTGCCGCTGCTGACTCAAGGTTGCTGGCGTTTGTCTCTGGCAGTTTTCCCCACCCCCTTAAAATGACTGCAGTAGTTGCTCAGTCAGGTAGGATCCCTGGGGGATTACCCCCAGGGCTGGTGTCCGACACAGGACTTTGCTTAAAGGAAAAATGTATGTTTTCCTGCTAACTGTGAGAACCTCTGTGCAGGTGGAAAGATCAGAGAGATCCATAAAAGAAATGCCTAAAAATGCAGAGGGAACCAGCCTTATTTCCTTAACTTTTATAGCTTTCTCTGACCATGCATTCCAGTGCAAAGCAGCATACTCCCTTTGGAATTATTACTGGCAGAGGAATGATACTGCCAAAGCGTTTGATTCTGCACAAATGTGCAGCACAAATGTGGAAAAGATTAAAATGGATGTATTTGTGTAAAAATCATCCTAAGTGGGTGCATGTGGTTGAAAACTTGGGGAAATCACATCAGAGCAAACAATACTTATTTTGAGCTTTTTTAAAGAGGAGGAAAAAAAAAAAAGAAAAAGAAAAAAAGAGAGGAGAGCTCTGGAGCAGCCTGACGACTGCCGGGAGGTGGCTGGAGTGGAACAGAGGGGCTCCACTGGTGTCTGGCTAGGGAGGGCAGGTGGATGTTGCCCTCTAACATGCTCACCCCATCCTAACTATCATCAACGTTACCCTGATTACGACGGAGCTCTCCCCTGGAGTTTTCCCTCTCCTCTCTGTTACCTCAAACTTGCCCCTCAAAAACTTGCCCCGGGTGCCCTGCAGTCCAGGCAGCGGCTCGAGCCCCCTGTAAGCAGGGTGCAGCCTCTTTGGCCGCCGCTTTGCATGCCCAGCTTCATTTGCCCGGGGTGCCCAGCTCCAGCACCGGCCGGCACTCTGCTGCGCATCACTTTGGTGAGACGAGCTGGAGTAGGAGGGTTTTTCTGGGATGTTGGGAATTGTCCTCAGGTACTTCAATAGAGGGAGATCCTGTTGAGAAATTTCCTTGCAGTTTATTTCTGTGCCAGGTATGCAGCTGTAGGGAATGGGGTATCCCAGTATGATTGAGGGGTTTTTTTTGCCTGTCAGAACTGTTCTTTTAGGCTTTCTGCCATCCCTTAGTTTCTAGACTATGTGGTGATTTTGTGTCTCAATGTGTTTTTATTGCAGCTCCTTTACAAGGGAGAAAGCAGCTGGACCCCAGCATCTGGAAAAAACATTGTCTTTTCTGTCTGGGAACAGCATCTGTGACTTCTGTTTTTCCCATTATTCAATGTTCTGTGTCCTCAATAGAATGCGTTTTCAAACTCTGTGTTACATTTATAGCAGTTTTCATACCAAATTTTTACTTACTCATGCTCTTAAGATTGTACTACGCTTTTCTTTTATCGTTGTAAATAGCAGTTACAGTTATTCCTGTCACAAGGTGGCGGTGTATTTGTCGTAGGTGTTTCTGCGTGGAATCTCGGGGATCGTGAGGTGATGTCCAGGCAGGTAACACTGCAATGCTATGGCTGACGTACTATGGGGCAGAGCTCCAGGACTGCTGGTGGGTGTCCAGAAGCGCTTCAGTCCTTGCCCAGCTGCTGTGGCCTCGGTCACCCCGCCACGGGGCACCCTGTCTGGCTTTCAAGTGGGACTCCCTGAGGGGGAGTTTGTGTACCTGCTGTAGCAGAGGATTTGCTCAAACAAGAGGATGCACTAATTCCTTTCAAAAAAAAAAAAAAAAAAAAAAAGCATGGCTCCACTGCTGCACTTGGGGTTATTTATGCATGTCTTTTATTCTGCACTTGCTCGCAAGTAGCTCTCAAAGCCTAGAATCACAAAAATACTAGAGCGGGTATGGGAGCAGTGAAGTGATGGGGAGTGTGTGGGGCTGCCCAGAGGTGCTGCAGTATTTCAGGGCTCTGGGGCGGCCGCTTGCAAGAGCTTGGCTGAACACTCGAGGGCAGGCGAGGTTCTGCAACTTTGACAGTGTCACAGTCTGTTGCCAGATGGCTTGTTTACAGAAAAATAGAAAGCGTGTGTGTAATATTGTTAGGTTGGCAGAAGCAATAAACAGATTAATAATCTAGGTAAACTATCTTAAATGAATAGGAGAGTTAGTTAATTGTAATCTAGTGCTGTCTGGCAGGATCCTAAACTCCAGTGAGAATAAATGTTTGGCCAAGTGGTACGTAGTTTCTGATTCTGAATGGGCTCAAGTGATCTGAAGCCACACAGAGAGATTTCTTCCAGTAAACGCAGGCGGGGCGGGCTTTTCTTTTTTGCAGTGAAGACTTTTTTTGCAGAGGTTTATTCTTTATGCATTGCCTTTATCTGTTGATTTCTAGTAATGGTACATGGCTATACAGTTTTTCATCTGTCAGTACCAGAGGAAAGGACCTCTGAATAGAGCAGCTAAGCTTGTCCCGGCATCTGGTGTCCCTGCCTTGCCCTGGAAAATATGGAGGGTTTGGAATAAACCACGGTTTTATGGGAGTGACAGCTCTGATGTGAAACTCCTGGGGAGAGGTTTTGTTGTTACTTAAAGGAGCAAACTGGCAGCTGTTGCAATATTGAAGTGGGGTCTTGCAAAGAGCAGTCAGTGCAGAACGGACGGCACTGCCTAGCACGGCTGTGGTACCCATCGTACTTTTCTCCATGGGGGTCTCACCAGTGATGTCCTCCTTTCAAGCTGTTTCATTTTGATGCTTGTAGTTATAGAACAGACAGTAATTACCAGCTGTGCTGTTGTCCCTCAATGAAGTCCTCAAAGTGAGAAGGATGCTGTTCTGTGTCTTGTTATGTATGTTGTGCTACTCTGCCAAATTTAAAATGTGCTAGAAATGGAAGGGCCTCAGCTTGTTCACTTACCAATGTTTTCGATAAAGCAGCAATAGCTCAGAAAGACGACAAGATCATGACGGGGAGCTAATCTTTCCAACACACAAACCAAAACTGCATTTAAGGTTTATCTTCCTAGGGAAATGGTGGTAATAGAGTGAAACTTAGAGTTAAGAAAGATTTTGCTGCCATCTTATGCTTGCAAATGACAAAGTACACTCAACAGAGAAGGCAGTCCTCAGGTTTGACTATGGAGGAAATATGTTTTATTGACATTTTTCAGAAGAATTCAAGGTTCACAAGAGTTCAAGTTAGTTTACGAAGTTAAAGGTTACTAACAGCATTGTACGAATTAGGCTTATGCTAAATCTCCAACTAAACTGTCCCAAAAACTGCTTGCTATTGATTCAGCTCCAGAGCTTGAGTTCTTTCAGTACAGAAAATATTCTTCGAAGAGTATTTCTTGAGGATGACTGAGGCCCATTTAACGTGTTTATCATGACATGGAAGTTCCAGCTCTTGTATTACAGGGCAAGAGGCTCATGCTGGGCTAAGGCTGGGCCCTCTTCCCTGCCCTGAGTGACAGCACGATGGAAAATGCCGAAGACAACAGCATTTTCAGACGTTTGATGTACCACTATTGGAAACAATCATCTGTACTATAGCGTAAATGATTGCAACTGTGTTTGCTGGAGGGCCTCCGACTGCTGCCTTGGTGCTTGTAGTAACTCCACTGAAGAGCACTCACACCAGCATCATTCTTTAGTGGGTGCCTGGGTAACTCCTCCACTGCTACAATCAAGGGGTTTTTTTCCCTTCCCTTTCATTTCTAACTTTTACCCCCATGGCTTTGGGTTTCTCTTTACAAAAGCTCAGTGATTTTGGTTTTTTGACTGCGCTGTCTTTATCAGTGATCTGCCTCCTAGAGACCAGTATTTCAAAGGGTTGGCCTGGACGGAAAAAGGAAGGAGTTTCTTCAGGACATGTTTTTCTGTGGCAAAACTGATGCAGAGAGATATGAAGTGACCCAATTCCTGAAGGAGACTGTAGAAGAGATGGGGATGGGGGACTCGGGCTTCCTAGCTCTGCCTCAAGAGTCCAGAAACACGAGGTCCTCCGGCCTCCTAAGCACACAGAAGCGGATAACGATGGCTAACAGGCTGCCTGGGCAGCGCTTGAAAATCTCCCTCCGCTCCAAACAGTTTGTCATTCCGGGATGGGAGGAATCGCTGAGTCACTACGGACAGCACAAGCCCAGCACATCCAGATGTGGCCGGAGGGATGCCGGTGTTCGCGGCCTGATGCTGAGAACGAAGAGTAACGCGGAGAGCCCCTGAGGAAAGCGGGCATCGGGCTGTGGGCAGGCAGCGCTGTCTCCCGCTCTGCCCAGGCGCTCGGGTGTCCTTGGGGCGTGAGGGCTGAGGAGGCAGGCTGGCAGCGCAGGCTTGCTGGCTCATTATCAGCTGCAGGGAAGGCAGGGAGCAGGGGGAAGCCCTTCCTCGCTCCCATTGTCCCCACCAACAATGGGGCGGGTGACGGAGTGCTGGAGCTGGTGACACAAACCCCAGTGCGGGGAGCAGCTGGCTGGCTGCTAAAGGGGAGCACTGTGCGTACTGTAGCGACAGCCCGTGCCCTTCCAGCACCGCCAGGGTGAGAGCCAGGCCTGCGCCTCCCTCTCTCACCCGTCCTCCCGATGGTCTCCAGCCTCAGCGCAGAACCGAGCTCTGTTCTGTGCCCGAGAGGGGCAAAACTGCCTGCCTTTATTTAACCTGCCTCTCTCGAGTGAGGAGCTTCCCTGCTGGCTTGGAGCCCAGGGGGACTGCAGGCAGTTGCTTCCAGTGACTGTTCTCTGGAACTATCCACAAGAACCTGCAGGGTGAGAGTTAACCGTCTTGGCCTGATGGTTTATTCATAAATAGGGAATGCTAATAAACAGTTTCCATTCCTTTAAGGCCCAGCAGGTAGGAGGAGAAAATTCGGGGAAGCTACTTCTATTTTCTGTAGCTTGCATTATTCATCTCTCCTGAGACAGAGAGAAGAAAGCTAGGCTGGGGATGAGGAGCAGAAACAGCGCTGTGCTCTATGTCCCTTTCTCTGCCCAGCATCTGCCTAGGAGGCCCCATGGAACTTCTCTTTTCCCACACAGGTAAATTTCCCCAAACCAAAGGGGTTTAAAGTTGTTCTGGGAACCAGCTGCCTGTCTGGGGCTTCTAATGCTGCACAACGGGGCATCAGCTCCCATAGGTACTCCCCTTGCTTGCCCTCTAACGAGGGTGGTGATGTGTCACAGGGTAAGGTGTTCAGCAGGCGGAGGAGGGGAGTTTCACCTTCTGAAGTGGCATCTTTTCCCAGTTCCAACTTGCTGTCCATGTTAACTCTCATACGAAGAACCCGTGGGATGTGGCACCCTTGAATGCAGGCCCTCTGGCTGCTCACCCTGCAGGTAAAAGACCTAGATCTGTAAACTCTGACCTAGGGCCTGGGTTATCTGTCAAACCTGCCTGATTCAGTTGGCAGAGGTGTTTCCCCTTCCCCCAGGGACAAGTCTCCCTCTAAGCTCAGCAGAGATCAGGTTCATGGGGCATGGTGCAGAAAGCAGCTCTCCCATCCCAGCAGCTGAGTGGGGGGAAAAAAACCTAGCCCCTGCCAAGCGGCAGCAGGATGCATCACTGGCTGCAACGGGAGGCAGTGAGGAGGAGGCTGGAGCAGGCAGCCAAGCACCGCTCCCACTCGGTCTGGGGAGCAGATGGAACAAGCTGAGAGCTCGGTGCCTCAGCCAACACCCTCTTCCAAGCTGAGTTGGTTCCTAGTGTCCTGGCTGGCTCCCACAAGGATTTCCAAGTCTCCTGCACAAAGGTTTTAGTGGCCCTGGGCAGGGAGGGCTAGAAGCAGAGGGAGATGGTCACCCACTCCTCCAGATGGACACCAGACTGCAAGTAGAATTGTTTTGCTCTGGTTGGCCAGGAGAGCTGCGCTGCTGGGATCTTGCCTGGTGGCTCCCGGATGCCTGTAGGGTGAAAAGGCAGCACTGTCATGCGAAGCAGGGATTTACTATGGGGATCCTACACTGTAGGGAGCACTTACTGCTGGCAGCCTCTCCGAGAAGCCTCCCTTCAAGGCAAGCCACCATAACAAGCAGGAGGGCACAACATCCCCACTCTGGGGCACTCCTGCGTGAGCGGGTGCAAGCACAGAGCCAGGGCTTTCTGCTAGCCAGAGCGTGCAGGCAAATAGGGAGGAAGGGAGGGATGTTCCCGCTGGCAGGTGTGTCAGCGCAGGAATTGGAGCCGATTCCTCACAGGCACTTCCTAGACCTGGATGACTCTGTCAGATCTTCAGTCTCTGGGGCTTCTCTGTACCCAGGACACAGCCATGAAGCAGGTTGAGGCTACCAAGGAGGAGGACTGCACACTGCAGGTAAAGCACCTTGCCAGAGCTGGGGCTTTGTGCCAGCCAGCCGTCTCCTTTGCTAGGCTAATGTGGCTGCTCGAAGCACCGCAGACCCCAGGACAGTGCTGCAGCCGGAGCCCTGCCTGCCCCTGTTTTCTGTGGCAACGTGCTGCATGCAGGAAGGAAGGGAGCACAGTCTCCTCCACCCCGGCTCCGTGCAGTGGTGCCACAAAGCCCAGGGGCTTCATATCTGGGCCATGCTACATATAGCATCCATGGGGCCTCGCTGGGCTCCCAGGGGCCATTCTGTTCCCTCCAGTCAAGGGCAAAGCTCTTCTGCAGCCTTCCTTCCTTGTCCCTCAAAGATGGGGTGGGAAGGGCCTGGGCTTGGCTTAGTGCAGTCAGAAGTACGAACGCTTCGCAGCCCTCCTGCTGGCTGGTGCTCTGGGGCCTGGCCAGCCCGCCAGGCAGACTGGGGACGTGCAGGGGCAGGCGCTGCACTGCAAGGCAGGTGAGCGTTTTCATCAGTCAAGCCTAGAGCTGCAACCTCTGCCAGATCTGCCAGATCAATAGCACTGATTCTCGGATGCCCTCCCTTGCTCCTCCATCCCGTAACTCCTCAGCTCTAATGGCCTTGGAGAGGATACCGGGGGTTTCTCCCCAGGAGTGCTGCTCTCAGATCCCAGTGGGTGGGACCTCATGACTCTGCTCCCCGGCAATTAGCGGTGGGGGAACAAATGGTTGCTGGTAGGGATCGGCTGCTGCACGGGCATCCTGCTGTCACGTTTTGAGCAGGACCCAGAGCGCGCTGCTGTGCAATGATTCATGAGCAGGAGGGAGAGGGAGAGACCTGCTCTCTTATTCCCGTGTTTGGGGGTAGGCTGAGGGCAGGGGAGGGATGTTCCTCTTGGGAAGGATGTGCACCCACCTTTCTGCTAGAAGGCGGCTGTCCCCTGCAGCAGGATGTCCTTAGGGCAAGGACGGGTTTTAATTGCTGCAGCAGCACCAGACACCTGAGTCATGGTCCCCCTCAGTGCCTCTGCTCCCAGCTGGCCTCCTGCAGCTACTGGGAATGGTCCCTGAGCTACCGGGAGCAGTGATGCCCCCAACGCACTCCAGTGGAGCAGAAGGACAAGCCACGTGCCCTGGCTTTCTCTCCAGAGAGGATCTAGGGGCAGTTCAGCTGATCTGCGCTCCTAGGAGGGCTGCCTGTGCCCGGCCTCTGCCTGCTTGTCCATCTGTCCTGCCACATCGACCCATGCCTGCCAGTATCTGCGTTGCTGTGCTGCACTGGACTCTCTCTGTCTGGCTACCTCCTTGCCCCCGTTTATGCTTGGCTGTCTGTCTCTGTCTGACACCTGCCACTGCAAACGCTGCCTGCCCCCCTCTCCATTTGTCTGTCTGTCTGTATTAGATTTTCTCCTCCCCACCCTTTGGCCACTATCTGGAGGCCTCTGCATTGGTGTGACTTGGGCACTGATTTTTGTGGGTTTATGGATGGCAGCCAGACTGCAATCTGCAGTGAAGGGACTATCCAGCTGGAGAAGCTCTGCAAGGAGCCTCCCTCAAATACCTAGGCAGGATGCTCGCTGCCAGCACTGCCCAGAAACTGCACAATCACGCCTGCCTCCAAAGCACCACCAGCCAGAGATTTAAAGGGAGATTAAATCTCTTGCAATAGCACTTGGGCAACTGAATGCCTCCAAAAGCCAATCCTTGGAGCCTGAATTCCCTAGTTGCCTGTGCATGCATAGCTGGGGGTGAGGGTGGGGATGTGGGGCTGTATGTAAAAGGGACCCATGTGCGTGTGTGCACATTTGTGTGTGCATGATTATACGTGCTGCCCCATGTCACAGCTGTGTTGGGATGCAGACCTCGTGCTTGCATTTTTTTGCACCCTGGCAACGTGGCAAGACGCCTCTTGTGTTTGGTGTTTGCGCTGCAGCGCTCTGCTTCTGGTTGTGTTAGCGGTGGCATTCCGTGTCGGTTTGCCACGCCTTTAATCCCGTCCTTAGCCAGCGCTGTCGGTCTGCCCCATCCTGGGTCACCGGTACAGTTGTGCCGCTGTGCCCGTGCAGCTGCCTATGACCCCACAGCCCGGGTCCATTCGATACCCAGCTGCCACAGCAGATGGGGTCAGGCCTTTGCCCTCCTCACGGCGGCACGCCGGGAACCCTGCCGCACAGGGCATCGCAGGCCCCCCCGGCCAGCCTGGGTGTCTGGCCCCGTTTGGGGCAGCATGCCTGCAGCCCACGTAGCGAGCGAGCAGCCGGAGCCGAGATTTTGTAGAATTAGCAAAAGCCCACTGCACAGCCAGCTTGCAAAACCTCAGCACTCGAATGTCACCTGGGATCAGGTTCTGCTGGAGCAGAACGTGACTTTTCATATCAACTTTCACAGTGCCAGCCCTTTTTTGCAGAGCCCAGCCAGGGGGTGTGGGAGGAGGTGAGGAGAGGGCAGGCCATCCTGCATGGCTGTGCTCCTTCCTGGGGTGCCTCGGGACACAACCCCCCAGGGAGAGCAGCTCCCTGATGCTGCCCTCCTCTCCTGGCATCTCCACCTTGCCCCAGAGCAGGGAAGAGGTCTTTCGCCAGGCTGGTTTCTGGGTCCACGGGCGCTTTGCCTGTGGAGAAGCAGCTCTGCTCAGCCCCTTCCCAACCGTGTGGCGACGGGAGCCCGTGGGGAGCGAGCCGTCGTCTGCACCCTCGATGCCGCCAGCCCTGGGCCTGAAACCGAAGGCTTGCGGGCGGTGGTGTCGCGGACCGAGCGTCAGCCGCGCCCCCGCCCTTCCCGCCACCATTTCCCGCGTGGAGGAGAGCCGCGTGGCGCGGGTCTCTGGTGCCTTGGCGCAGGCGGGCCTCCTCGGGCACCGGGGCTCTGCTCGCCTGGGGAGGGGGAATAGCTTTCCCCCCCCTGGGCACGGCCCAAAGCCCAGCTCTTCTTCCCGCTGCCGAGGCACCCTCCTCTCGCTGCAAAACGAGCCCCCGCGTCGCGGGGAGGATGTGGTTGCCAGCTCTGCTGCAGCATGTGACGTTCCCATGGCAATGGGGATCTGCCGCCCTCCCGCTCTGCGGAAAGAGGGAGTTGGGGGGGGGGGNNNGGCTGCCGGCTCCCCCAGCCCGGCGGCCTGGCGCTCTTCTTCCCAGCGCCCCGGTGCCCGCTGGCCCCGCCGAGGTCGCCACGGTGGCGGGCGCAGCGGTGCCGCCGTGGGGCGGGCCCGAGCAGGCGGGCGAGACCGCGCCGGAGAGCCCTGCTCTGCCGGGGCTGGGGCGGCTGCAGTGCTGCCGCCCTCCTGGCTCCCGTCCCCTCCAAAGCCCCCGGGGCCAGGCAGGAGCCAGAGTTCCCCGGCTAGCTCTGCCCGCGGCGCCGCTGTCGGGAGGAGAGGAGGGCTCCGAGGGCTCCAAGGGCTAAAGAACCCAGAGCCTCGACGATCTGGGTGCTTTTGCACCTAGGCGGGAGGAAGCCCCCCCCTCTCCGGGAGCTTAGTTGCACTGGTTTTCTGGAGGAAAGCCTGGCTGTGACCTAGATAGTGTCCCAGAACCTTCAAAGAGGAGTGGGTCGGAGCTGGGAAATGACAAAGCGAGGGACAGGGGCCGGTTTCTAGGATCCCGGAGGAGGCTGAGGTCATCTCCTCCATCGTGCCTTTGCCCCCATTTGCAACCTCTTGGTTGTCAGGACCAAACAGAAGGGAATTTTTCTTCCTGGCTGGGGTTCAGGGTTGTGGATATAGAGATCTTTCACAGCTTCAGTGAGCGCATGGATTTGGTATTTCCTCCTAGAACGTTGTATGAAAGACCCAAAAAAAGGCTAAAAAATAAAATCCAGCTGACTGCAGTGCGGGCAGTTCCTAGCTCTTCCCTGCATGCTTTCGCCAGGCTCAGAGGGAGCAAACCAGGGGTCTGCTCTCCCCTCTGCCAGCCTAGAGTCCCATAAGGGGTGGCAATTCACCTCCCCCTCTTGGACCTGGCCCCACAGCCCCAGCCTGGAGGACCGACTGCAGGGCCCTCGGTGTGTCCTTCAGCCCCGGCATCTGCGTTGCTGCTCCCCCGCCCTCTCCTCCATTCCGCATGTCTGCGGCTAGATTCCCCATGCGGCTGCTTGGCTAGGCTGCAAACCTTTAATTGATTCCTCTCAGCTGGATTGGACTACCAGCAGCCCTGGGGTTTTGATGGCACATCCACGGGCTCCTTACCCACACAGACCGGGAGGCAGCCTGAAGAGAGACGGGCACTGGGCCAGGGACCCACAGGGTAGACTCTGCCGCCCCAAAACCCTTCCACCCTGCGGCCGGGCAGGCTTGGCTCAGCCCCTGGAGACTTGGTGCCATTCTTTGGCAGTCTTGGCTCCCTGTCCAGCTGCCGTGTCCCTCCTTTTCGCTGCTCTTGGCCCCTTTCCCTCACTGCATCACAGTGAGTCATCTTTGCTGAGCTCACCCGCTGGAGCCGCAGGGGGGCTGGCAGGCCTGGTGCCCGCCGGTGCCGAGGGAGGCTCCCAGTGAGCCACAGCCCTCTGGCCACGATGTGCAGGCACCGGGGTGCATCCTGATCTCTCCTGCCCGTCCCTTGACCGGGCACCCAGCCTGAGCGTGGGGCAGAAGGAGGGGGAGTGCAGCGCACGCAGCCCTTGCTGCAGGCAGCTGCAGGTCTGTGCCATCGGACGTCTGCTGTGGGGGATCCAGACAAGGAAAAGAGAGCATGGCTGGCATTGCCTGGGGATACGGAAAGGTGATGCTGGCCAGCCACACAGTGCCCGGTTCCCTAGCTCCTTGCAGGGCCAGCCGGTCCCCGTGCAGCGGATCAGGCGTCATGATGAGGAGCAGGCTGTGGAGCATCATTTGTGCGAGAAGAGGCAGCCTGCCCACCTGTGCCATGTGTGCCCATGTCTGCACATCTGTGTGCCAGGGCAATGGCCTGGCTAACCAGCTCGCTCTCTCCCTGCCCAGGCTCCCCTCTCAGCGACAGCCACCGCCGGGCACCTCAGCGGAGAGATGAACCCCACCGTCGGCATCGCTGTCATCCTGACAGGTACAGCCGGCAGACGTGCATCCCCTCCCTGCTCTCCGGCGAGCCCAGCTCAGAGGAGCTGGGCAAGGGCTGGGAGGCTGCATGGGCATCCCCAGTGCCTGCCGTTCCCTGTCCAACCCCTGCTTGCCTCTCCCAGTCCTCCAGGCTGCCCACTGCCAGATGATCAAGGACCTGAGTGCCTGCCTGCTGGGCCAGAGCCTCCGGGTGGACTGCCGTTATGAGAACAAAACCAGCAACCCCCTGACCTACGAGTTCAGCATCACCAAGGACAACAGGAAGCACGTCATCCACAGCACCATCAGCGTCTCTGAGAACGTCTACCGGAGCCGAGCCAACGTCACCATGCACAAGAACCTGGTGTGCCTCTACCTGCAGAGCTTCACCACCAGCGATGAGGGTGTCTACATGTGCGAGCTGAAGGCCACCAATGACTACACTGGCAACCAGAGCAAGAACATCACTGTCATCAAAGGTGAGACGGGCAGCTGCGCCTGGCCTCAGCCCCTCCTTCCCACCTGCTCCTTGGCTTGGCGGGGCCAGCAGAGGAAACCACAACCCCCTATGGCGTCCCCAAACCCTCCCTGAGCCCCATAAATGTTTCCCAACCCTTACATGCCCTTCCTACTGCAAGCAGAGCAGTCAGCCCCGCAGATGGCTTCACTCTGCCCCATCTCAGACTGTTTAACCCCTGCCTCGCTTGGGCCCTGCCTCAGGTGCACTGCCCGGGCATCCTCCTGTGGGGTGGTGATGCTTCACAGTCAGTCCCAGCAGAGGGGACAAGTCTGCTGGTGAAGGACTAAAGAGGTATGTGGTCCGGAGCGGGAGCGCAGTGGGGCTTTTCCACACTTACGTCCTGCAGGAGCAGTCCTCCAGACGCAGAACACTTTGTCTAACCTGCTGCCCATCCCCTTGTCACCTCAGGCAAGCACGGGCAGGCTTATGCTTCCCAGGGACTGCGTGCCCCAAAAAGCTTTGCCGCTACATGGGCACAAGGTGGGAGGGGAAACGGGAAAAGGGCCAGGATGGAACTTGCTGCATTTTCTGTGGCAGAGAGAAGGCAAGAAGCTGAGTCAAAGTACCCCTTGTAACACCCAGCCTGATGCCCGATTCCTGTTCCTGGGGGATTTCATTGCGGCTTCTCTCTCCTTTCCCATTCCCTGTCCTCACAGACAAACTGGAGAAATGCGCCGGCTTCAGCCTCTTGATCCAGAACACTTCGTGGCTCCTGCTGCTTCTCCTTTCCCTGCCTCTCCTGCAAGCCGTGGACTTCGTGTCCCTGTGAAAGGAAAAGCACGCACACACACACACGCGCGCGCACGCACACACCGAGTACCCCAGCAAACCCACCTCCCTGCCAGAACGCAGCCCTTGGAAAGAGAAGCTGAACCATTCGGAACAAGTGAAACCTCTCTCTGTGTTATCTCTATATAGCCGTATATCTAACGCTAACCACCGTCCTGTGCCGAGACCCGCCATCACACGCACACATGCCCCGCTCCGAAGCATGGTGGCTCCGCTAGGCAGCGTTGCTTCTCCCATCGCACCTCCCCGCTGGGTAGGCTGGCTGGCTTGCTCATGCTGGGATCACTGGAGCCTCAGCCCCGCGCAGCCCACTTCTCCCGTCCCTTTAACCCTTGTGGGGTTTGCCTGTTCTCAACTGGGGAAAGACAGCTGGACTGGCAGGTAAGAGAGAGAGAGAGGTGACGCGAGAGCGTGCGGAGGGGTCCCTGTACCGGGTGCGGAGCCCGCAGGCCCCGGAGGAGATGGGGCTGCAGCGTCCCTTGACCTGCCCTGCCCGCTAGCCAGGGGACCTCCTGATCTCTCAGCCTGCTGCTCTCGCCCTGAGTCACCCCGAGCGGCCGTGACTGGGAGGGGGCACGAGGCGAGTCCTGTCCCGGCGCAAGCAGGGAAGAGACAGAGGGAGCGGGGGGAGGCGCGGGATGATGCTGGGCCTGGCCAGGCTGGGAGGAGAGAGGGGAGCAGGTCTGGGAGACACCCGTCAAATGCCCTTGCCTCCTTAGGGCTCTTTTGGGGCCCTGGGAGGAGGCTCGCTGCAAACGTGCTTTGGCAACAGGTTTTTCCTAATCCCTTTTTTACAGTTGAGCTGGAAGTGAGGCCCCCTCCAGACATCATCTGGTACCTTTGGGCTGCCTGAGCCCGAGACACCACTTGCTTTCCCCAGGGACCAGCCCCTAGCTGTGACGAGAGAATCGCTGCCAGCACCTGCTCTCAGTGGAGGCAAGCAGAGCCTCTCTGAGCTAGCCACAGCCCTGCCTTCGCCCCTGCTCCCCTCCCCAAGGCCCCCGGAGCTGGATCCAGGCAGGCTGGTGGGGAGGGGGCTCCCCTATGGGAGCGTGACCCCAAGGTTTCCACATGGACCCCTCTGCGCCATCACCCTGTCTTTCCCAAGAGAGGATCTGGGGGCCCCGAGCCTTCCTCATGGCGCACGTCCCAGTGCTCGGCCCTGGCTAGGCTCAGCAGCCTTCCTCCAGCAGTCTTCCTCCAGTCCCACCATGCCAACTGGGAGGAAACCACGTGCCCCCTCCCGTCTCCCTCCTCCCTTTCAGCATTTCCCCCGTCTCCATTTAAGAGCAGAAAAGGGCCTAAGGGCAGCCCAGCTCTTGGCCACCCGGGATGTTCCCAGGGGTCGGCGAGAGCAGGGAGAGGGACACCGAGCACAGCCCACCTCTGCCAGCCCAGGCCTGCCCCGATGCCCCACAGGACCCCGAGGAGCCGGTGGGCTGCTGCCCCAGCCTCCCCCCGAAACCTGGTGGCTCCTGGGCGAGGAGCAGCCCAGCTGCCCATGGGGAGAGAGACCAGAGGGCTGGCTCTGCTGCACCCTCATCCAGGGAAGGGCATGGGGGCAGGGGAAGATGCAGGCAGGAGCACCCGGGTCCGTGGGGCGAACCCCAGCCCCACTGAGCTACCCGTGCAGCCTGGGCTGTGCCACCACAGCTGAGCAATTCACAGCAGCTGCTCCCCACTCCTTCCTCTTCTCTAGAAACCGCGAGCCGCCTCCTACCCCCATGCCCATCCCTGCCTGCTTGCTTGCTGTCTAGTGCTGCTGAGGCCGTGTAGAGCTGAGGTCTGGCTGTGCCCAGCTTCCTGGGCTTGCTGGTGAGCGCCAGGGCAAGCGCAGAGCCCAGCTGGCAGACCGCGGATGCGTTTCGAGTCTCTTTTTTTTTTTT
>VZTL01043265.1:72492-98252 GCA_013400535.1 Scopus umbretta
TTTTTTTTTTTTTGTGAGCATTTGTAGTTGTTTCCACAGCTTGTCGTAAAAGAAATTCTGTTAAGGGGGGAAAAAAAAAAAAGAACCCTACGAAAAGCAACAACAACAACAAAAAAAACTATTCTCCAGGAGTGTTCCTCTGTCTGCACAATAAAACTCTAGGTTGTGTGTTGGAGCCATGGCCACCCATGTGCGCGGCGGCGGGGCAAGGGGCTGGGCTCCAGCCTGCAGCAAGGGCAGGGGCAGCCCGTGCCCTTGGCCTCCTGGCTGGGGGGGGGGACACCCTTCCCAGGCAGCTCCCACCATGCCTTCCCCCCAGGCCTCCAGCAGCCCAAGCCCTGCAGAGAGAAGCAGGCGGGGGCCAGACTTGCCTTCCCCAGGGAGGGAGACCCCCTGCTGCCCACCTGGAGCACAGACCCCTGCGCCCAGGCCCTTTGCCCCCATCCCTACCCCCCCCCCCGGCTCCATCCCAGAGGCTCCCCCTCACCCCGCTGTGAGCTCAGGGCCAGGGCTGCCCACCTTGCCGGCAGGGAGGCAAAGCGGGGTAGGTATGAGCGGGCACCCTGGGGCCACTCCTGGCCCAGCCATCCTCTGGGGAGGGAATTGCCGGGCTGGGTGTGCACGCGTGTCCCGAAGCTCCTGGCCCTGGGGCGGTGTGTCTGTCGTGCCGGGGTCCTTCCTGGGCGCCTGTGCACTGCCTGTGGGGCTCCCAAGTGCCCCTGCATCCTCTAGAGCAGCTGGAGCAGCCATGCGCCGCTCCCTGGCCCGGGTCAAAACGCTGCCCTGGGAGCTGGGAACCGCAGGGCTCGGTCACCCTCAGGTTTGGGAGCAGGGCCCTGCCACCACCCCCTAACGCTGCTGGTGACCCCATAGCAGCCTCCCAGAGCGACGCCTAGACGCGTCCCTCGTGTGGCCCTCCCTGTTTAAGGGCTGGAGCCAGGCGGGAGGGAAAAAAAATGCCACTATAATTGCATCCCTCTTAATTATCCCCAGCAGGTGCTCACTGAGTCACAGCCGCTCAGGTGCCGGCGGACCGCGAGGCTGCGCCGCCCTGGGCGGGTCAGGCGTTGGGGAGCGGTGCCGGGTGGGTGCCCCCGTGTCCCGGTGGAGGCACAAAGGCTGGGTGCTCCTGTGCCCGCACCACCACACCGGCTGCGCTGTGCCTACCTTTGCCGCAGGCTTAGGGGGCTCTTCTCCCTCCGGCTTGCCCCAAGGGGTGCAAAACCCAGACCACCTCCTCCTCTCACCTTGATGCTCTGCTCCAGACCTTACTGGCAGCCATGGGCACACCCTCTTTCTGCCTCCCTGACCCCACGCCAAGTTGTGTCCCACCCTGCTCCCTCTCTTAACCCTCTGTCCATCCTTTCCCTCCTGGACCTCCATCTCCCTCCCCAAATCTCTCCCCACCCCACGCTTACCCTCAGTCATCTTTCTTCGTTCCCACAGCCCCCCTTGTCTCCGCAGCCTCCCCTCCCCGCACCCCATTGCTGCGGGCCAGCAGCCCCCTCGGGTTCACGTCCCCTTTAAGCCTCCCTGAAGCTGGAATGCGAGAGGAGCATTTCGGCGCCCTGTGAGGTCAGATAAAGACACTATATTTATCTAGCCGGTAACCTGAGCCGTGAATTTCTTCGGTGGCGTTTTTACGAGGCCCCACAGCCCTCCGGCTCGGCCCCCTCCAGCCATTGCGTCCGCTCCCTTCGGGGCGGAGGAGCTGAGCTGTGGGGCAGCCTCTCCCTTGCAAAGGGCTCGGGTACTGCCAGCCCCTCCGCATCGCTCGCTCCCCCCCCAGCCCCGGGGGAAGCACCCCAAGGAGGCAGGATCGGCTCCCTGTGCTCAGTCCCGCGGGCATCACCCCATGACCGGCCGCTCGCCCCCCGCCATGCCGGCCTCGCGCCCCTGACCAGCCACCGGCCGCCAGCCCTGCCGAGCCGCGCGCAGGTGAGTGGAGGGGGGTGCCGCGGGGTCCCCGGCCCCAGGGAGGGAACTGGCGCGTCAGAGACTCGGAGGCACTGTCAAAAGCGCCCTCCTCTTCCTTCAGCTGGGTAAAACCACAGGGGACTCGTGGCTGTGGAGAGTTGTGGAGATGCCGTCTCTATACCTCCAGCGAGCAGATTCAGAGTTCAGGCACAAAAACTTGGCAGCTCTCTGCCAGCAAGCCGCACTCCCCAGCACCCTCTTCATCCCCCAGCATGGGCAGAGCCGCGTGCCCAGGCATTTCCCCGGGGTCCCTTCTTTTTTTCCACCCGCAGACTTCAAAGCAATAACATGCCCTGGGTCTTATGTCAAGTTCCCCATGGGTTTGGGGTTTTACTGCCTGGGGGGTGGCCTGGGAGTGGCGAGTAGCAGGTTCTGCAGCTGGGTGAGTATGTGTCAGCAGCACCGAGTGAGTCCAGGGCGATGACTCCTGGCCAGCACATGTGGCATGAGTTTGGAGGGTTCTCGGGCCCGTGGCTGATCGGGGAAGGGCCCTCGCCAGGCTGGCCCCAGCTGTATGTGTGACCTTCGGCAGGTCCCATCGTTCTGCGGTGTGCGAGTGGTGGTGGGGCAGTGCTGGAGCCAGGGTAGCTTCTCGCAAGTGCTGGAGCTGGGCTGCGAGAAGGGCTGCCGGCAGCACCCCGGGGCACTGAGGTCTCTACCTGCTGACCAAGGACACCCTTAGGTGACTCTGGCCCCTTGCAGGGAGCGAACAGCAGCACATTCCCTCCAGAGCTGCTTGGGGCCACCCCTCCTAGAGGGAAATGCAGATACCCAGAGAGATCCCTTGCCTTGTCCCCTCTGGGAACGGGCAGGAGGCCATCCCACCCCTCCGGCACTGACAGGTGGACAGGGAGCCCCTCCACCCCAAACCACTTTCAGGCTGGAGCAGGCAAGGTGCTTCACGGTCCTCTGCCTAAGCTGTTGTGGAGGACTGGGAGCTCCCACGTAACCTCCAGGCTGGGACATTGTGTCTCAGGGGACAGGGGACACGGCTCCAAGCCTGCGTAAGCGAGAAGCAGCTGTGCCATAACACCTTGGATGGAGCCACGCTGTGTAAGCTGAGCCCGCTCTGGGGCTCCACAGCCGCCAAGGGGTACAGCTGCCACCGGCCCACGGGCAGGAGGGCTCCTGCAGCAGCTGGAGAAGGAGCAGGGGCTCTGCTCCTCTGCCTCCAGCCTGAAGGGTTTGCCTCCCGGCTTTAGGCTGAGCTTCCCGTGTGGAAGGCTGCTGGAGCTGGAGGCCAGGGCAGGACCCCCCAGCAGCCCGAGCTGCCCGGCGGTGCCCCAGCTCCCGGGTCCCTGGCACTGGCTGCTGCCTGGCCACGTGATGGCCGACCGGACATTCCTGTGCCTCAGCTTCCCCTGACACCCTGGGAGGATGATGGAGGTGAAGGAGGCCTGACTCAGCCATGCCAGCCCCAGGGCTTTGCCAGGCAGCAGGAAAGCTCGGTGCTATTATGGGCAGGGAGGGGCCAGGCAAGCCAGGAAGCGATGGGAGGCACCGGGGTTTTCTCACACCCCCTCAGCTCCTCCGGCTCCTGGCACGCTCTGTTCTCCCGCAGCCCTGGGGTCCACTCTGGTGTGACATGGGGACTCCACAGCGCAGGCGGTCCTAGCAGATGCGGCGGTCATCCGTGGTAAGACCTCTCTTCCCGCAAGGCCAATGCGTTAGCTGCTGTGCCGGGGGCAGGTTCCCCCTCCCGGGCCCCACATCCCTCCATCGGCTCCCCTGCATCCCCAGGGCACGTGCTGCCCTGTGGAGAGCGGGCAGAAAGCACCCGCTGCCCTCCCGCTCCCAAACCGGCGGCTCTCCTGGGACAGAGGCGCCCTGCACACCCTCACGGGAAGCCACTCCTGGTGCTGGTGGCGGCACGGCACAGTGGGAGGGCACGGGCACCGCTGGCAGTAGGCGATGGCACAGGGTGCCGTTGGAGAGCACAGGCACCACTGGCAGTGGGTGACGGCATGGGGCTGTGCCGGCACGGAGGCGCCTGTCCCGAGCCCAGATCACCTCTGCTGGCTGGGAGGATGGGGAGCAGCGGCAGCCCACAGAGGGTCCCTGTGCCAGGCTGCTCCATCTCCCAGCAAGGCAGGCAGCCAGGCATGTGCTCCCTGGGAGCCAAGGGGCTCCGGCACTCCCACTCCGGCAGCCATAGGGGGTGCCAGTCCCTTGGCCGGGGTCCCGCATCCCTCCGAGCAAAATTCCCCACCGTGCATCGTCAAATCCCGGCTGGCAGAACCACTCCAAGGCCCTGCCAGTGCTGGCGAGGGCAGCTACAGCCTGGCCGGGAAAACTCGGGTGTTCTGTGGAGTTCTTGCCTGGGAGCAGATTATTCACCCCTCAGCCTCCGTTCCCAAACAGGTCTGTGCGCTCCACCTCGCTCTTGCTTGTAAATAGTTTCCTCTCCACTGAGGTTGTTCCCTGGACAATAACAACAGCAACTGGGATGCAGCCGGCTGGCTGGAAAGCTGGGCTGCCGGCCAGGAGGCCGTGGTGGCTGGATGATGCTTCTCGCCACCGTCTCCTAAAAGCAGTCCCAGGGCATTTCCACACGGGGGTTAGGTGGGTGGGGGGGGCTGGGGGACCTGACGCCGCAGCCACCTCACCTCCCGCCCCAGGGTCTGTGGAGCCAAGGGGGGGTCACCCCCGCAATGCACAGCTCCCACCGCTCCGGTTTCATGGGGATCGCTTTCAGCTGCCTGCCACGGAAAATGCAGGGCCTGCGTGCTGTGGCTGCATCAGGGAGGCTCAGGGTGGCTCCTGGCCCCGGGGTGACACTTGCAGAGGGATGCTGCCAGCTCCCCCGGGCAGGGGGTCCCACTGGGGGCAGGCATGCCTGGGGACTCCTGGGCTCTGAGCAGGAGCCTGCCCCCCCACACCCCCCAGTTAGGCAGGGAGTGATGCTGCAGTGGCTTCTCTTGCTGGGGATCCAGTGCCCATCCCCAAGGCTGGATGCGCCCTGCGTGCTGCCGGGGCTGCACAAGGGCCGGGCCAGGCACCATCTCGGTCACCTCCTGGCTTGGAGCCGGGCCAGAGCCCGCCCCGGCTGGGCTGGGAAAAGCCTCTGAATCAGGGTCATCTCCCAGGTGACTGGAGACTCTCAGAGCCACATGAGCCACTGTCCTGCCAGGGACGGGACACCAGGCACCCGGGGAGCTGCGCACCAGCAACACCGGGACAGAGGAGTTCAGCTGGGGTCCTGCCCACCCTGGTGTCAGCCACAGCCTCAGGACAGGTAGGGGACCAGCCGTCAGCCTGCCGGCGTGGGTGCCAAGACCAAACGTCCCTCCAGCTCTGGACAGTCTGCACTTGCAGATGCTGAAGGCTGCTGGCTGCCACACTGCCCTGTCCTGGCTCCAGGCTGGCTCTGCGTGTGCTCTGGGCACCTCCGTCCCTGTCCCCTGTACGCTCCTCTCCTGCCTTGTGCAGCGCCATGGGGCAGAACCCACCAGCTCCCTGCGGGGACTGAGTGCTGGGCTGCCACCCACTCCTAGAGGCTGGCTCTGCCCAGCTGGCCAGGGCACAGCAGTCACCTCACCGGGAGGACTCGCGTCGGCTTGAATTACTGATGGGAGGCTAGCAGGGTGCAGCCACGGCAGGGAGACAAGCAGGCTGCTTGGGTGGCCAGGACCCTGCAATGGGGGGACCCCTGGCTGTCCCCACAGTCCCCCAAGGCCTGTGGGTGGTCGTGGCTGCACCAAGGTCTTCACCCACTGCCTGGTGCTGAGCACCAAGCGGGGAGCAGGGATGGACAGCAAGGATTCCCGGGCTGAGTTCCTGACCTTGCCTCAGTATCCCTCTCGGCCAAACCGGCTGTGTGTTAGCAGCGAGCTGGAAATGCCAGCCCCCTACCAAGCCCCGGCACTCGCTCTGAATCACCAGGGGAAGATGCTGGGCTGGCCGTATCAGGCCATCCCACCTGCCTGTCTCAGCCAGAGCTGGGCCTAAGCATCATGACTGTGACCAGGCAACTGCCTCCCATCTGAAGGAAGCACTGGGGACGCCTCTCCAGCCCCAAGAGTGGGACAGCCACAGGACAGTGTGGCAGGGCTGGGGCAGAGGTGACCGCTGCAGTCCCTTGGCTTCAGTGCCTGGGGGTGCCAGGATGCTGGGTGCCTCTGGCTGTGCCCTGGGGCTCCCTTCTGTGGTACGAGGTGACCGAAGGCACATGGGTGGCAGTGCCAGCTGGGCCCTACTGTCCCAGGCTCTCCAGGAGGGCTGGCAGGTGGCAGGAGCCATGGCCACACTGCACCCCACAGCCCCCCCTGCACCCTTCATACCCTGGGTTCCTGCTGTTGCCCGCCCACCCCTCCCAGGATCTCCAGGCGAGGCAGGAGTCCGAGCTACTGGATGGGTGCTGGTGGTGGGTGCCCCATTGTGCTGACCGTGGCCCATGGAAGCTGACCCCTGGGCTCTTCTCTTGCAGTCAATGCCTCCAGGAGAGCCTGCTGAGCCCCAGCCTCCAGCATGTCCCAGCTCTCCTCCACCCTGAAGCGGTACGTTGACTCATCCCGCTATGCCGAGACCACCTACAGCAAGGTGCCCAGCAGCTACAGCTCCTACACCTCCTATGGATCCACCTTGGCCACATCCTATGCAGACAGCGACAAAATCGGCTTCAAAACCAGCTACCTGGCCTCCCCCCGGTACCACCACACAGGGCTGTCCCCAACCAGTGGATATGACAGCAGCCGGCTGCCTCTGTACCCCGACTCCAGCATCCGCCTGAGCCCCATGTACATCCGCACCCAGTCCCGGCCGCCCGGCGGCGGGCTGAGTGGGGGTGCGTGCTACACCTTCACGGGGGCCCCCAGCAGCCCCCTGGGCTACCTGCCCACCACAGCGCCTCTCAGCCGTCGCAAATCCATCAGCCACTCGGACCTGGCACGGGAGTTTTCAGGGCTGCACGCCTCGGACAGCGCCTACGCGCCCACTCCCGCCCCGCTCAGCACCCGGGGCCGCCAGGAGCTCAGCGCCCTGCAGGGTCTCTACCAGGCGGCCACACGTTCTGACTACGTCCGTGGCTACCTGGAGAGCTACGGGAGGAAAAGCAGCCATGGCAGCCTCCCCACGGGTCCTCTCAGCCCCTCACAGGTCACCCTTGGCTCTGCCCTGCCACCCTCCAGCACCCACTGCACCAGCCAGCCCTGCGAGAGGAATGATGGCTACTGCAACACTCCCACCCGGGACCCCACGGTACGTGGCGCCTGTTGGGGGAAGGGGACAAAGCTGTGCTGCGGTGGGGTATGTGGTCCATGCCCGCTTGTTCTGAGCTGGGGAGCCCGAGGCACCTTGCGCGCTCTCCCTGGGAACGTCGGTGCGTTGCTCCGTGCCCCAGCGTCTGCATCTCTGCCACGCAGGGCTGCCGCTGACCCTTCGAGCCGCCCTTGCTGGCACAGCAGTCCTGGGCCAGAGCTGCTGAGACAGCCGTGTGCAGGCAGGCGGGTGTCCTCTGAGGGGCTGTGCTCCTCACTGCCTGCACTGCTGGCAGCCCAGCTCATGGGGCTCCCCACAGGTGCCTTGCAGCTAAGGGTGTCCATGTGCTGGCAGGAGTGCGCGCGCTGCATCTTTCTGCACGTGTGTGACAGCGAGCGATGGCACACGCAGGCATACTTACATCCCTGTGCATGCAAACCTGCATGAGGCACACTGTGCACCATGTGCCCACCCAGCTGACTGTGCCTACACCCCCTGTCCTCTGCTCCCTCCCGGCTCCGGTCCGGTGCGGGGCCAAAGAGGGTTTCCTGCTGCCTCATCCCAGCTAGAGAAGGTGACATGACTGGGCTGGGCACTCGTCCTGCTGGAGACACCCAGCTGGGAAGGCTGGTTTGACTGGTGCTGGCTCTGGCACAGTGACTTGGTGCCCAGCTGCCAGCCAGGTTTTTCACCGGTGCCCTGTGATGCCTGATCCCTGGCATGGTCTATTGCTGCCTTCTTGGGGCCCTGAACCCCAGCCCCCAGCACTAGCCGTGGCAGCCAAGGAAGCAGCAGTTTCTCCCTGGCAGTGGCTGCTCTGTACGGCATCACACAAGGTGGCAGGCACTCAGCGCCCCAGGTATCAATCAGAGCTGCACCATCCCCAGAGCCTCAGCCCAGGCCGGGAGCAGGCATCACACACGCAGCCCAGCTCAGGCACGCAGGGGAGCAGCCTGGTAATTTTCCACTCAGGTTTCCTTCCAAGATCTCGTCAGGCTCTGCCCGCATTGTCTCCCCCTCTCTTTCCAGTCAGCCTTCACTCACCCATGGTGGAGGCCAGTCTGCCCCTGCGCAGGGTCTGACCTGCCCTTTGCCTCCCTGCAGCTCTATCCCACTGTCACCCACCCAACCGGGAGGATAAAGGCCGGGGGATTCTTTTGTGCTTCACTTCGAGCAGGAGAGGAAGTTCTTTCCCTTTCAGGCCAGTGCCCCCGCATCCCCCTCTGTGCCCAGAGGCCTGGGAGAAGGGCTGTGGGACAGCTTGGAGGTCTGGCCCGTGCCCTTGGCCTGGGCTGGCACAGACGGAGGCATGCGGTCAGGAGGAGAGGTGGATGCTCCTGCCTGCCACACGCCTGCAGCTGGGGCTCAGCGGGAAGGGTCTCCCCCCTGTCCCTCTAGAGCCACCCGTCCCATTCCTGGCAGGGCTGGCTCCCCCTCTTCCCTCTCCCTGGCACTCATCTGGGTTTTAAACACCCACCTGAGACCCCAGGCACGGGAGCAGGGGCGATGGAGGGGATGCAGCATCGTAGCCTGCTGCCAGCATCTTGCCTGCACCTTCCCCAGCACCCTCCGCCCCAAAACCAGCTGCACCACGTGCAGCACCAGCAGTATCCCTGCCTTGGTGTGGCACCCCCTGTGCCCAATCTGCCTGGCCCCTGGCCCTAGCCCTGGGGCGAGGGAGCAGGTTGGAGGGCCAGGGCAAGTGGAGGAGGGGTGCTGTGGAAGGGAATTCCTGCCTCCCTCTCCCACGACAGGCCCTGGTGGGGGGGACTGAGGGGGAACCCAGCAGCCGCTGCCAGCCACGGGCACTCACTAAAGTCCTTGCCACCACGGCGAGGGCAGGGGTCCCCACCGTCAGGTGCCCACGCACCCCAGGTGCCCACACACTGCTCCAACGTGAGTGCCAGCCTGCTGCCATGGGATGGCCATGGAGCATCAGGGAACGCACTACTCCTAAACCGCAGCCTTGTGGTCTGCATGTGAACGCAGCTGGGGGCTTTCCAGCCAGGGCCGATGGGTGGCAAGGACTTGGGAGCTGGCACAGGGTGCTGGGGCAGGCACCCATGCTGGGGCAGGTGGGGAAGCTGGATCAGTGACACTGGCTTAGGTTTCCTTGGTGCTTTGATGGGCACACCTGCTATTTTCCACTCCTGTGCTTTTTTTCTTCCCTTTCCCAAGCCAGGAAGCAAATGTACCGATCGTAAAAGAGACTTGGGCGCTTGCGGTCATGCCAGGTGCCGGAAACAAGCACATGTTGCAGCCCCGGCGCTGCCATCGGTTCTGCCCCATTACCCAGCCCGGAGGGCAGTGCCAGCAGCACCCGCTCCCCACAGAGCCAAGGCATGGCAGGGCTGGCTCAGTGCCTCTTCCCATCCCTTCTTCCCCAGCCGCCTCTCGCCTCTGCACCACACGAACCACCATCCATGGGAGTTTGCAGCCAGGCGGCGAGGATGCCCACATTTGTTCCTACCCACACCACCACTTTGCACCTCGGTTTACCTGCTCCGCGCAGGGCCGTGCTGGCTCCTGGGAAGGGCAGGCCGGCGGGCGGCAGGACCGGAGCTGTGCCGCCCCATTAACCACCCTGGGTGAACATAGGGTCAGAAGGCCAGAGCCACCCACAAAATGGCCAGCAGCTCTCCACAGCCCCATCCTGAGCAGCTGACGTCTCTGGCCTGCAGCCAGGGCTGGCCCTGCCTGCCTTCGTGGTGCCAAGCAGGCCTGTGGCAACCTCTGCCCGTGGCAGAAGGTCACCGCTGCAGAGGGAACAGCTGAGGGCAAGGAGCTAGCTCTGAGTGATGCTATCCCACCAGGGCTCCCCTCTCTCTCCTGCTCCAGCCTTGCCCCGCGTGCCGCTCTGGCTGGAGGGGAATTTGGTCCTTGGCCCGGGGTGCTCGATGTCACCAGGGCACAAGGTTCAGCACAGGATGTGGCTGAACGTCGCTCCTCTCGCCATGGAACCGGATCTACCGGCATGGTGCATCCCCAGGGAGAGTCCTGCACCAGCACCCTGCACAGTGCTTGGGGCAGGCTGTGCACTGGGACAAATCTGCCCCCCGGCCACCCACTGGGCTGCAGGGTAGGGTAGCGGGAGCCCTGGCTGGTGTGCGCAGCACTGGTACAGCGGTACACGCACTGGGGAGCTGCGCCGTGGCCCCGGGGGCCAGGATGTGACCTGCAGGGGCTGTGGGACCGCGTCGTAGGGCACCCATGCTGTCTGTGCAAGGCCAGTGGGGTGCGCACCCCCGTACGCACGCGGCGTCCCTGCGTGTGTACGGTGTACACACCGTGGGGTGTGTATATATACACACATGCGCACACACACGCGCGGGGATTACGACAAGCATCCTGTTGTGATGCAAAAAGCCCTGGCCCTGCAGATGAATAACGCTGCAAGATGCCTCCTCAGATATTTTTGCTGGTGCCAGAAATAGTCTTCCTCCCTTCCCCCCAGCCAGCCCCTCCACTGGCTGTGCTGAGCTCACGCAGCGGACAGGGGAGGCTGCATCTGCAGCAATTAGGATTCGAACAGCAGCCCCTGGCTCCGGCTGGAGGTGTACTGGTGGGGGCTGGCATGGGAGGAAAGCAGCCTCTGCTTGGTGTCTCCAGCCCCTCGGTGAGGCTGGAGGCTTTGGCTGTCCGCAGGACAGCCTGCCCACACTCCCTGCCTCGGTCGCCCATGGAAATTTCCCTGAGTGGGCGGGTAAGACACCTGGGCACGCAGAGCAGTCGCAAGCCTCAGTCGCTCGCCCTGCTGCGGTCAGAGGGGTGAAGCAGCGGGAGATGCAGGACTGGGATGCAGGACACCTGGGCTCCCTGCCAGCCTCTGCATCTGCCCTTGCTGCAGGAGAAGAGCTGGAGCCCTGCCTGCTCCGTGCCTCAGTTTACCCAGCGCTCAGAGGGGAGACATCAGGTGGGGTCTTTGCACCACACAGGATCTGGGGGGAGATTTTCCCCAGCAAAGGAAGCAAGGTACTGAAATACCCTCCGAGCTCAGTGCCGATGCATCCCCCAAAGAGGGGGGTATGCACTGCCTGCTGTTGTTCAGTTCCCACAAAATAGCACCGCGCAGGAGCCCAGCACTGGCCCTGCAGAGAATCCGCGTCCCCGGGAGCACCACCGACCCTCTCGGACAGCCCTCAGCCCCTCTCTGGGTACAGGCACCCCACGCGCCCACATGCTGTGGGGCTGTCCCAGTTTTACCGAGCCAGTTTTGGCGAGTGACCCCCGGCTGGGGCAGACCGGCTCTCTGCCAAGCACTCTCGGGCCAGCACCGTGCTGGCAGCACAGCGCGCCGGGGGCCGCAGAGCCGGTGGCCATCCGCCCTGGTCCCCAGGAGCCGGGAGCATGGGGGAGCCCCGGGGAGCAGGTGCTCCTCTGGCGGCCGCCTCGCGCTAAGTGCCCTGTTGCCCCCGTGACGCCAGTGTGGTGCCGGTACTGGGGGACGGGCACCCCAAAGCGCGGGGGGGCACCACCGCAGAGAGCTGCCGGGCTGCGGTGAGGTGGCGGGGTAGGGGTGGTAGGGGGCTGCGCCGGGGCGCTGCCCGCATCCTCCCTGAGGCCCCGCGGTGCCCCGGGGCCTGCTGCCGCCACAGGCTTCGGCGTGCCGGGAGCGTGGCCCGCGGGCACAGCCGCCCCTCGCGGGCCCCCTTGGCTCACAGCTCAGCTGTACCACGCGGTGCAGCGGGGGCTGGCCGTCACGGAGCCCGGCTGCCGCCTCTCCACCCATTTGATGTCAGAGCCGCTCAGGTGCCGTCAGCCTCAGCCGGCACCGGCTCTGGCGCTGCACGCCGCGCTGGCGCTCCGGCGAGGCCGGACGCCTGACCCTGTGGCCCAGGCCTCAGCTGGCCTGAGGCGAGGGGTGCCCACCCGGCACCCCCTGGGATCCCCCTACCCGCGGCTGGCCCTTGCCGTCTCGCCGTGCCCGCAAGGGCCATCATGAGGGACTCCTACACGGTGACGCTGCCCGAGGAGCCCCCCGCGCTCCCCGACCTTCACAAGGACCTGCGTCCCCGCACCTCCATGCCAGGGTCCCTGCTGGTCTCCACCTTCGTCGGGCTCGTCCTCAACAAGACCAAGGTACGAGCCCTGTGGCTGCCCGCAGCCCCTGCCCTCCACCTTCGGGACGGAGAAGGGGGCGCGGGGAAGGGGCAGCCCCTGCCCTCGCCGGGGAGCATGGGGCACCCCGTGGCACCCCCCTTGCCGGAGGACGGGGTGCCTGGGGGCGGGTGCCCGTCCTGGCGGGCCGTGGGGCCGAGGCGCCCCGGTGGTGTCCTGCAGGAGGGGCAGGGAGCAGGTGAAAGCACGTGTCAGGACACCTGGGACCCCCTCCCAGCCCTGCCCCTGCGGTGACCTTGGTCAAGTCCCCATGCCCCAGCCTACCCACTGCAAGGAAGGGGCTTCTGGTCGCACCAGCCCCTTGACAGTGTCACCGGCCTGAGCTTGGCTGTCCTCAGAGCCACAGTGCCGGGCAGGTCTCCCCCTGCGGGGACAGCAGAGGCAGGGGGCAGGGAGGGCAGGGTCTGGGCACTTATGTAAGTCTGGCTGCTCCGGCTCTCCTGCTGCCAGGCACTTGGCATGCAGACCTGCGTGGGGTGGGACGGTCCGGATCTTGTCTCCTCTCCCCATCCCCTGTCCCCGCTGTCCCCCTCCTGCAGTGCAGCCTCGGGGACTCCCCAGCCACCGGCAGCGCGTGAGCCAGCTCTCCTTCGCCGCCTCTGAGCAGTGCTGTGTCCTAGATAAAGCCTGGAACGGGCGAGGGGGATTAGCAGGAGTTGAGTCACCCAGGGGAGGGAAAACTGGGGGGGGGGGGGGCGGGCCGCAGGGGGAGGGAAAGCGGGGGGGGGGGGGGAGGAAAATAAGACCTCGGTGCACACAGGCTTGTGCCACAGTATGGGGGGCACCTGGTGGGCCCCCCACTCCAGCCCCAGCCCTCCCATGGGGTTGCTCCAGCCTTTGGGAGGGCAGCCCAGGTCCTGGCCTGGCCAGGCAGCGGGCAAGTGCCAGGTCCTGGGAGGAGGTTTGCACCCATATTGGTGGGACACTCTGGTCTCTCCTGGCACACGGCAGAAGCTGCCCAACCAGGGCAACTGGACGAGCAGCGTCCTGATGGGCATGGCTGGGGCACATTGGGGTAGCTCCCAGGAGTTGCTGCTACCCCTCCTGGCACCGTGACCTTCCCTGCAACAGGCGTGGGGACACGAGCAGCAAGCCCTTGGGGGGTCAGCCCCTTCGAGGGATGTAGGCTGTTGGGACACAGACCCACCTTTCCTGCTGCCTGCTCAGCCTCATCTGCTCGGGGACCAAAGCCAGGCCAGCCCCTCCAGCCGTGGTGTGATACTGACCCACCACCGCCTGCTGGCACCCCTTGCCCAACTGAACCTGCCCCCTGGCCTGGGGGTCCCCACTCAGGGAGAAGCAGTGGGGTTGCCTGGGACTTTTGCACAGCCAGCCCCCAGCACTGAGCGCTGCGGCCGGCCATGGCCGGGGACACCCCTGTGTGCTGGGCACTGAGGGGACACTCGCATGGCACGCAGGGCACCCGGCTGGTCACACAGGGCAGCCGAGTCCCTGCTGGGGCTGGTCCCCCCTGCGGTGGGTGATGCCTGTACCGTCGCTAAGGAGCACGTGTAACTGGATCTGGGTTATTTTGGGCTGCTGTCAGGGCTGGGTGCTCAGCACCTCCCACACACACACCAGCTGCTGCTATTTTGGAGCTGCTAGGCCCCCTCCCCTCCTCTTCTCCTCCCCCTCCTCAGGCCTGGGGTGGGCAGCTGAGGCATTTGCCTGAGGATCCTTAAAACCTGGTCAGGCTGAGGGGGACGTGATCAGCAGTCTGACCCTGCAAGCCCTGTCGGCTCCCTACCCTGCTCTGGGCATGGCTCCGGGGAGGCTCACGGTACCGCTACCCTCTGCACCAGGCTCACATGCAGAGCCGGGAGCAGGACCCCTGGGCTCCCACCAACACCTGGTTCCCCCATGCTAGGAGGGGGGGTGGGCAACCCTGCGGCACCCCAGACCCCTCCGTGTTCGCGGTCTCTCCCGCAAAGAGTGTTGATGCCTCCTTGCCCCAGCTGCCCGTGCCTGACTCTGCCCGGCTCGCGGAGTGCCTGGGGCCCTGGAGGAGCCCCGTGGCACAGGCACGGCACAGCCAGGCCAGCGAGCATTTAGGAGGGCACAGCTGGACATGCAGCCCCGTCCCCCAGGCTGACTGCCACGGGGCTGGGCTTGCACTTTCCTGGGTGGACTTTATCCTGCAAAACAGCTGTACCGAAGTCTGGGCTGCGCTTGTGCAGGCTGTCCCGGAGGGGACACCCGATGTGGACAAGGTGGGCAGCGGCAGGGCACCGTGTACCTCCTACAGCCATGGGGCAGGCATGGGGCACTGCCACCCCCCAGCTTCCCAGTGCGCAGGGCTGGCAAGGGGAGGCAGCGGGAGCGAGTGGCCCGGCCTGCAGCCCAGGCATGGGGCAGCAGCGTTGCCAGGCAGGGAGAACTTTGAGCCCTGCGCGTTGTCCTGGGCCAGGGAGCCAAGCAGCAGCAGCCAGGCGAGCAGGACGGGGTAGGCCAGCCGTGGCTTCCCGCTGGGTCCTCAGTCACGGTCCTGCGTGCAACGACTGCAGAGAGCAGCCGCGGTGCTGGCTCTGCCCGTGATGCCCACAGGGGGATGGGGCCTCTGCTTGCACTTGGGGGTCTGTTCCACTTGGATGCCCGTGGCACCGTGGCCTCGCTGGGCGGCTCGCAGGCATGGCCAGCCTGCGCCAGGCACTGTCTCAGCCCTGTTCCTTCTCTTCGCAGAGCTCCAAGGCGGTGCAGGGGCTGACCGGCCTGCGAAACCTCGGCAATACGGTGAGTGCTTCCCCAGGCACCTGGCTGCACGTCCCCAGCTCGCATGGTGCTCTTCTGAGGGCACATCCGTGGGGCAGTGGGGAGCCCTGTCCCTTCGCCTTGCCTCCAGCACCCACGCTCTCGCCCCGGCAGCTCCCTGCACCCTGCTCTTGATGGTGCTGGCTGAGGAAGGGATTCCTGTGCTCTGCACTACTTTGTCCCTATCCTCTGCCCACCCACCCCAGGTATCCCCCTGCCACTGCCTGCCTCCCTCTGCCTCCCGTTGCCATGGTTTTCTCTTCTGCCTCCCCCAGTGCTTCATGAACTCCATCCTGCAGTGCCTGAGCAACACCAAGGAGCTGCGGGATTACTGCCTGCAGAACCAGTACCTGCGGGACCTCAACAACAACAGCCGCATGCGCACCGCACTCATGTCAGGTAACTGTCAGTCACCGGCCCCTGGCTCTGCACCCTGCAGGGCTTCCCTGTAGCACGTCCTTGCTCCCCTGGGCCACCCCATGTCCTGGGGGACCCCCCACCCAGATGTCAGTGCTCTCCCCAGCATTGCTGGGGCAGATGCTGTGCTGTGGGTGCCCAGCCAGTGGCAGGATTGGGTCCTCTCTCCAGAGGGGATGGGGCTGGCCATGGGGACCCTGCAGGGAGGTGCTGAGCTCTCCTCTGGAGGGCATGGCAATGCCATGTCACCAGGGCTGGCCAGGGCCAGCTGTGCTGCTGACCTGCCTCTCTGCTCACAGAGTTTGCAAAGCTGATTCAGCTGCTCTGGACCTCGTCCCCCAATGACAGTGTGAGCCCCTCCGAGTTCAAGACGCAGATCCAGAGATATGCCCCCCGCTTCGTTGGCTACAAGTAAGGGGTGTCGGTGCAGGGGTGGCAGGGGGGAGCTGAGCCCCTGCCGCAGCTCACCGGCCATGCCCCGTGTCTTGCAGCCAGCAGGATGCACAGGAGTTCCTGCGGTTCCTCCTTGATGGGCTGCACAGCGAGGTGAACCGTGTGCTGGTGCGACCACGGGCCAGCACGGACCCCCTGGACCACCTCCCGTAAGTGCTGGCTGGGGCGGAGGCAATGGACAAGCCCCACAGATGAGCTCACTGTCTGCAAGCCCGGCCCAGGGACAATGGCCACGCAGGTGCCTGTGGGCTGGGTCAAGGGGGCTGGACATGCCCCAGGCCACATTCAGTACAGCTCTGTCTCTCCATCTCTTGCAGTGACGACGAGAAGAGCCGCCAGATGTGGAGGAGATACCAGGAGAGGGAGGACAGCCGCATTAGCGGTGAGCAGGGCTCTGGGGAGCGGAGGGTAGGGAGCGGGGCTGGGAACTGGAGGTCTCACCCTGCTTTGTCCCATCCCCCCCAGACCTCTTCGTTGGGCAGCTGAAGAGTTCACTGACCTGCAGCGAGTGCGGCTACTGCTCCACAGCCTTCGACCCCTTCTGGGACCTGTCCCTGCCCATCCCCAAGGTAAGAGGTCCCCACCAAACCTCAGCCTCCTGCCGCGCACACCCGGTCCCTGACGTGTGCTGTGCTCCCACAGAAAGGCTACGGGGAGGTGACCCTCATGGACTG
Organism: Scopus umbretta; assembly: GCA_013400535.1. Lineage (NCBI taxonomy): Eukaryota > Metazoa > Chordata > Aves > Pelecaniformes > Scopidae > Scopus > Scopus umbretta. The sequence goes on from VZTL01043265.1 coordinate 89,076, forward strand.
CCTACGGCTCTTCACCAAAGAAGACGTGCTGGATGGGGATGAGAAACCGGTATGGGGCTTGGGGCATCGTGACAGGTGGGCTTGCCTTGGTGCAGGCTGGGCCCCTTCCCTTCCATGCCTGTGTTGGCAGGACTGTGGGCTCAGTACCTGGTGGGGCTGGCCTCTGCCCTCACCCTCCCGCTTGTGCTGTTTGTCTCCCACAGACGTGTTGTCGCTGCAAAGCCAGGACGAGGTGCACAAAGAAATTCAGCATCCAGAAGTTCCCCAAGATCCTGGTGCTTCGTATCCTTCAAGCAGAGGGACAGGGCCAGGGGGCGCTGGAGGGGGGGGAGGCACTTCTTTGCAGGCTCCCTTTTGACCATCAGCTCCTTGACATAGCCCCCCAGACCTGAAGCGCTTCTCAGAGGCCAGGATACGAACAAGCAAGCTCACCACCTTTGTCAACTTCCAGCTGAAGGACCTGGACCTCCGGGAATTTGCCTCGCAGAGCTGCAGTGAGTGCTGGGCCCTGTGTGCCTCCAGCCCAGCCCTGGGCTCCAGGCAGCTCCCGGCTGGGTCCCTCATGCTCCCCAGGGTGCTGCAGCCTGCAGCGGGTGGCAGAAGCATGGGGGGTGGGAGCCACAGACAGCCAGGGTGCTGGTCCCTCCCGGCCCCAGCTCCATGCTGGCATGTTGGGGGGAAGCAGGGCAGCAGCTGGCACGGCTGAGCACCATCCTTGCTCCCCGCAGACCATGCCACTTACAATCTCTACGCCGTCTCCAACCACTCGGGCACCACCATGGGGGGACACTACACCGCCTACTGCAAGAGCCCCGTCTCCAGCGAGTGGCACAGTTTCAATGACTCCCGGTGAGGCCACGGGTGGGACAGGGGCGGCTGCAGGGGCAAGCAGGGACACCCTGCCCAGGGCACCCTGGTGCCCCGTCCCCATTGCTCACAGCACATCTCCCCGTCTCCGCAGTGTCACCCCGATGTCATCCAGCCACGTCCGCAGCAGCGATGCCTACCTGCTCTTCTACGAGTTGGCCAGCCCGTCCTCCCGCATGTAGCCAGCCCTGCCTCCCTGGGGACCCCTGCGCCACCCCTCAGAGCCAGCCCCTCCAGGTTTTGGCCATTTGCCCCCCAGGGTGCAAGAGGGCGGTGAAGAGGAGAGACCCCAAGGTGGCTGCAGCGGGAGGCTGGAGGCGGCCAGGAGCAGACCCCCGCAAGGACACCCCAGCTCCGAACTGAGGAGGGCAGCCCGCAGCAGGGCAGGGCCCAGGCAGCTCAGGCACCTCCTGGTCGCTGGCATTTGGTTTTTACCTTGGGGTACGTTTTAGTTTCTTTCTTTCTATTTTTTTTTTTTTTTTTGGTGGTGTTTAATAAAAATACTGAGCAAGGGACTCTGCGGGCATGGGGCTGCCTGCCCCATTGACTCAGCCAGGACCTCTGCTCCCCTGGGGGAGCACCCAGAGCTGGGGACCCAGGAGAGCCTCCCACATCCCTCCTGGCCTCTTGGCAATCCCATTCTTCTTGGCCGTCCCAGAGGATTCGTGAACTGCTCTTGGCCTCCTCCTGGCACTTCTGAACCTCCTGGCAAAGGACCTCGGCCCTTCAGTTGCCTCTATCCCATCTCAGGCAGCACAACCCCACCAGCTGCCCCATGCACACTCCTCGAAGCAGCCTGAGTTCAGGCCTTTGGACTCAGACTCATGGACAGGAGGGACGAAAACATTTTGTGGAATTTATATGTATTTATAGAGGACTTTGCTCAACCTGGAGTACCCCACCACTTCCTGGCTCTCCAGGGACTTGTGCCGGGGGATGCTTCGGGTAGATTTTTACCTGCCTCCTCATACGACGGTGCCTTAAACCATTTAGGGGAGCGGGAGGCCATTGGGGTTGCACAGGAATATCCGTCCTGCAGAGAGAAGGAGGAGGGGAGGACAGTGGCTTGCCGGGACCATCTGCATTTGGGGCTTTTCTCCTCTGCGATCAGGAGCCCCCCTGGGTGCCCGGGGATGCGCGTCCCCACCCGCTCTGCTGCTCTGTCCTCCGGCTAGCAAATGCCAGTGGCCTTTTTAGCCTTTTATCTAATTTATTCTCCTCCCCATTCTGCCTTGCCTGAGATGCAGCAGGAGGACAGATGGGCCCGACCCAGTACAATCCCAGCCCCAGCCCGCAAGGCAGCTACGTCCAACCCAGCAACCCGCCCTGCTTCGCCCTCGCCGGCCCTGCGGGCGCAGGCTGAGCACTCTCGCGCCATGAGCGTCCTACCCAGCCTGGGGCATCCCGACAGGGCTCAGGGGAGGGCAGGCCGGGATGGAGGGGCTGCCCGCGGCAGGTACCGGACTGGGGCAGTGTTGCTGCTTGGCAGGTGGCTTGTTTACTGTGTAAGCAAGATGGGCGGGAAGCGTCTCGTACAAGGGAGACTCGTGCAGGAATAAATTTTAGCTTGAACAGAGCGCTGCGTACGTGTGCTTGTCTCTGGGTGGGCAGATGAAGGACTGCGGCTCCAGCAGCAGGAAGGAAACCGCCGCCGGGTGCCCGGGAGCACCGGTGCCCCAGGGTTGCCTGGAGCAAGGGAGATGTGGGTGCAGGCAGCTGTCCCTCTCCGACAGCCACCCATGGTGCCCAGAGGCAGAGGCAGCCTTTCCTCCTCCTCCAGCCTTGCAGAGCTCCCCAGTACCCACGCTCTTCCCCCAAAGCCCCTGAACAATGGCCCCTTTCTCCCCCGCTTAGGGCCGGAGACAGGCACCAAGGCATTAAGGGGCAGCAGGAATGCAGGTGGCGGCCCGCAGGCGCCCGGTGCTGGGGAGGTGCGAGGGAAGGAGGGGCACGTCCAGCCCAGGCCCCCCAGCGCAGCCCCTTCAGTGCCACATTGCACCAGTGGGGAGCCTGGAGGCAGCAGGGGAACCAAAGGCCCCTCCGTGCCCCTGAAAGCAGGGTCCCCAGTGGGACGGGCGCCCAGCAGGGTGGGCCCGAGCACACCCTTCCCCTTTAAGACGCGGGTTCTCGGTGCCAGAGCCTGACCTCGGCATCCTCAGCTGAGCTGGATTAACGGGACGAGGGGGAAGGGGCCTGCAGAGGGGACTGGGGCCGCCGGCCTCCCGGGGCTCCCCACGCTCACGGTGCAGCCGGCATGGCCCCTGGGGCTCTGCGGGGTCCGGTGCTGGGGCGGCACAGGTAGGCACAGCGGGCGCTGCCACCGCCTCTGCGTGGAGCAGGGGTCCCCACGCCACACCGGCCGATGGGGGCGGCTGGGGGGGAGCGGGCGGCGGGGCAAGCGGCCGTGCCGGGGAGCAGGGCACGCTGGAGAGGCTTTTAGCCAGGCTGCACCAGGAATCGCCTGCTGCAATGAAAGACTTCACCGAAATCACGCTTTGCCCGGAGGCTCTGGACCACAGCAAGGTAGGGCTGGGGCTGGGGTTGCCACCTAGGGGTCCCCACCTCGCTACCTGTGGGTCCCCACAGCATGCTTCCCACGGTGCCACCCACACTCGCTCTCCTGCAGACCGAGTTCTGCAACCCTGTCTTCGAGGGTGAGGAGCTCCGGGCAGCGACAAGCACTGAGCGCCTGCCGGACGAGGACAGGACTAGCCCCACGTCGTCCCAGGATGGCCTCGGTACCAGCCTGGGGGTTTGTACGCGTGGTCCTGTCCACGGGGCCACCAGGAGCAGCTGCGGGTGTGGGAGTGCGGTGGTGGGGGCAAGCTCCCCGCAGGGCTCTGGGGCCGCTTAAGGGGCCCACTAGCACCCCAGGGACAAGAGGTCAGGACATGCCCAGCCAGGGTTCAGCCAGCCGTGCAGGGGGGTGGCCGGGTGGGGGTATGGCTAGCAGCTCCCTGGCTCTGCCCGCTTTCCTCACCCTCCCACAGGCCAACAGCTCTGGGGCCAGGCAGGCTGGCGGTACCGTGCTGATTGCAAGTTCACCTGGCTCTGTGTGGCTCTGATGAGCGTCATCCTCCTCTTCCTCATTGCCCTCTTGCTGGGCATCATCATCCACCGTGAGTGCCTGAGCAGGGCGGGCTGGGAGATGGGCTGTGACCGTGAGGCGGGGGACGCAGAACCGGCTCAGAGGGGGAGAAGGGCGCAGCGAGGGCATCCATCCTACGCAGGACCTCCCAGGGTCTGCCCATTGTGGGGAGAGAGTGCCCCCGTGCACAGGAGCGAGGGGGATCTCCACCTCCCTGCGATGTGGCAAAGTCACCGGGCCCTGTGAGAGCTGTGTGGGATCCTCCACGCCTGCACACGTGTGGGGTAGTGTCAGAGCAGAGGACATAGGGCTGGGTGGGCTTCCTAAGCCCCTTCCCCACACTGCAGCCGTTTCTCCCTGCTGGGGCTGAGCTGTCCCTGCTCTTCCCTGGGCACAGAGCTGATGTCCCCGCAGCCAGCCGGCACCCCAGCCGCAGCCCTGCCCGCCCGTGGCACCTCTGCCAGCACCACAGCACCCACCCAAAGGGATGCCCTGGCCCCCAAAACAGCTGCCACCCCAACTCAGAGCTGGCTGCCCACATCCAGCCTGCCAGCACCAGGTAAGTCCCATGTGGGGCAACGTGCCAGGACGGCGGTGCCCTGCAGCGCTAGCTCATGCTCATACTGTTGCCCCATGCAGCCTGTGGTGGGACCCTGCGAGGCCCCGAGGGCTCCTTCAGCTCTCCCAACTACCCCGGCCCCTACCCGCCTGATGCACTCTGCATCTGGCGCATCGAGGTGGGCCCCGGCCTCACCATCCAGCTGAAGATGGAGACATTCAGCGTGGAGGGCACTGCCTCCTGCCTCTTTGACCGGGTGGAGCTCTACGAGGAACTAGGGGCCAGCAGCACGGATGCTGCCCCAGCTCGGGGGGACCCAGCCAGGTAGAGCCCTTTGCACCCAGGGAGCGCGGCGGTGCAGTGGGGAGGGGGCAGCACCTCCGGGGGTGAGCGGTGTCGCCCCTTGTTGTGCCCCCAGGTTTTGCGGCAACGTGCCCCCCCCGACCTTCAACACCAACTCCAACCACCTGCGCGTCACCTTCGTCTCCGACAGCAGCGTGGGCGCCCCAGGCTTCAGTGCCCGCTACCGCGCCGTGGCCCCCAGTGAGAGTGAGTACCCCCGCCCCCGGGCACCGCCAGGACTCCCTGCTGCAGGCATGCAGTGGGTAGCACCGGGGGGTCTCCCGTAACGCCTGGGGCACTGGAGCAGGGGAGGGTTCCCAGTGGGATGCCACGGCCAGCCTGGCTGTCTCTGCCTGCGCCGCAGAGAGCTGTTCCTGGGATGAGCACTTGTGTGACGAGGGGCTCTGCCTCCACCTGGGCTTCGTCTGCGACGGCTTCCACGACTGTGCGGACAAGAGTGATGAAACCAACTGCAGCCTGAAACAGAAAGGTGGGCCAGCCCCCTGCTTGCAGCCCACAGCCCCCCACGGCACCTGGCCAGAGGGCACAGTGATGGGCAGCGGGAGGCAGGGGCGGGGGAGTGGGGAGATGGGGTGAAGGGAGAGGGGCAGAGGGTAAAGCTGGATGTGTGTGTGTCCCTCCAGAGTGCGGGGGACCACTGACCACCTTGGAGGGGCACTTCTCCACCCCGAGCCATCCCCAGCCATACCCGCACCAGCAGGTGAGAGAAGGGGTGCCGGTGGGACGGAGGCGGGAGGAGGGTGAGGGCAGGCAGGGACGAAGGCAACCTCCCACCAGGGAGAGCTGGGGGTGCCACTGCCCAGCTTCACGGGTGTCGCCGGCTGCCCCCTGCCCTGCAGCTGTGCCTCTGGCAGATCTCAGTGCCCGTGGGCCACGTCATCGACCTGCACTTCCACAACTTCAGCCTGGAGTCACATGAGGACTGCAGCTTCGACTTTGTGGAGGTGCACGACAGCGCAGGCACAGGAGCCGCCAGCCTCATGGGCAGGTACAGGCACATCCCTGGTATCTCCAACCCTGCTGCACCAGCCTGGGTGTGCTGGGCTCCTGCGGCTCAGCTGGGGAAACTGAGACACAGGGCAGGCTGGTGAGGGGGAGCCACCAGGGGACAGGGTTTGGGATGGTACTGGTCAGCCCTGCTGCCCACCCTGACCCCATCCCTCGCCCCATGACCCTGGCAGGTTCTGCGGCCACCAGCTGCCACCCACCCTGACCTCCTCACGCCACGTCATGACTGTCCTCTTTGTGGCGGACGAGGGAGTAGCAGACGATGGGTTCTTCGCCACCTACCAAGCCCGCAATGCCACAGAGAGTAGGTAGCCAAGCAGGGGCACAGGCTGCCCGGAGGGGCTGTGCAGTCACTATCCTTGGGGGTTTTTCAAGGCCAGACTGGATAAAGTCCTGGAAAAAACTGCTCTCGCCCCATAGCTGACCTTGCTTGGAGCAGGAGGTTGGGCTACAGGCCCCTGGCGTCCCTTCTCACCTGAATTACCCAATAACCCTATTGATCCTAGCCATGGGGATGTGGCCGGGAAGGGCTCACCTGCGCACTGGCATGATCCATCACCTGAGGGCTGTCCCCAGAAAACCCAGGGAATTTGGGATCCCCCTAAGCTAGGCCAGCGATGGCCACCTATCAGCCGTGGTTGCCAGGTGGCAGTACTCCGCGACCACTCACCTGGATGTCACCTAGCCAGTGACCAAGAAGAGCAGAGACAGGAGGGGTCAGCATGGGAACAGGCTGCCTCCCAGCAGGGAGGCCAGCTGCCATCAGCATGAACCGGGCCACGGCCAGCCTGCTCTCTGCCAGCGCCTATGCCCGAGCCCACGTCCTGCCGCGCTGGCCCCTCTCATCTTACAGAGACCTGCAGCCCCGCAGAGTTCTCCTGCAGAAACGGTGAGTGCCGGTTGCTGGAGTCCGTGTGTGACGGCTGGCACGACTGCCCCGATGGCACCGACGAGCTGAACTGCACGGAAGTCTCCTACCCAGCCTTCGGTGAGTGCCACCCCAAGGTGCTCCACTGAGCACTCAGCCCCTCCTGAGCCCACCTGACCCAGCAGACATGCTGGCAGCTGCCCCACGGCCAACATCTGCCCGAGGCATACCTGGTGGGCATCCCTGCTGCTATAAGAAGTGAAGCACCTCGCCCTGTGCCAGGGTCTGTCTGTGAGCCTGTGGAAGTGGAGATGTGCCTGGGGCTGGGCTACAACGCCACCTCCTTCCCCAACATCTGGCTGGCCATCCCGGACCAGGAGGGAGCCGCTGAGGTGCTGCAGGACTACCAGGTGAGCTGCCCAGGGGCTGCACGCAGGTCTGCCTGCACCGCACCGCACCGCACCGTGCCACGCTCACCACCACTCTCCCGCAGACGCTGATGGAGCTCGCCTGCTACCAGCACCTCCGCCTCCTCATCTGCAGCCTCTTTGTGCCCAAGTGCACCCCAGATGGGGGTGTCCTGCAGCCCTGCCGAGCTGTGTGCCTAGCTGCTGAGCTGCGGTGCCAGCAGTCCCTCGGCCTCCTCGGCATACTCTGGCCTATCAACTGCAACATCCTGCCCGACTCCAGCGACCCCGTAGAGTGCTTCCAGCCCTGATCCAGCAAGAGAAGAGGAGCAGGGGTGGGAGCAGCCTGCCCAGACCCACTCCCTCCCCCCAAATGTCCCTCCCATCCTCCTCCTGTTGCAAATAGCCTCCTCTCCCTTTGCCAGCCAGCAGCCGCACCCCATCGTCTAGCTCCTTGCCTGCCCTGGGGTCAGCCCTGCTGCTCAGCACTCAGCTCAGTGCCCGAATGTCATGGGATGGCCCACAGGACCAAGTCCTTAGAGAGCAGGTGCCCCTTCCCAGCCTTGCGACGGGGAAAGGCTTGTGCTGGAGGGGCTGTGCCCACAAGTTGGAGCTGTGTTGAGGCCACCACGCAAAATCGCCCCTGCCAAGCAGCAGGACAGTGCCAAGAGGTTTGGGCGCTGCCTTCTCATCCTCAGCCAACTCCAGGCGTGTTGGCCAGAGCTGTGCATGGTTCCCTGCGCACTTCTCTCTTTCAGCTTCTCCGGGCTGTGTATGGCTTTTTTCCCACAGCCCTCAGGCAGCTGCTAGCCTAGCAGGGGAAGGGTTAATGCTCCCCAAATGGAGCAAGGCTGGACCAAGGTGGGCCAGGCTGCAGGCAGAAGAGCCCAGGGCTGCCCATGTCCCACAGCCCCAAAGCCAGCAGAATAAACAGCGTGAGCAGCTGACAGACCCGATGGAGCAGGTGGCTCATTTGGGGAGGGTCTGTGTGTGGGTCCCACCAAATCCCCGGGGAAATGGAGGCATGGACCAAGCCACGGGTGGAAGCCACGGCTGAGGTGGGGGGTCTGAGCAGGAATGGAGGGGCACAGGGGAGACTGTCTGGCTGCAGGGGGGAATGGGCTGCTGGCTGCACCGTCAATGGGCTGGGGGGCTTGCAGGGCCCCAGGGAGATGGATGGGTCTCACAGGGGACCAGGCTGGCAGCCCCGTGGTGCCGGGAGGGGATCCTGCCCCAGCAAAGGCTGTGGCCCTGCTGTCTGAGCTGGCCATGCTGGCTTCAGGCCACCCTGATGGCCACAGGCCTGGCAACACCCCGCAGCCACAAACCAGCTCCCAGCTGGCCAAAAACAACACCCCCTTCACACCTTGGGACAGAGGAGCGAGGCGGCTCCCTGCCAGCACCCAGCCTGGCCCCGGGCTTCTGGGGCAGGCAGGCTTAGCCAGCAACGCCACCTGCACTGCTGCGGGCACCAGCGCAGGAAGGGGACAGCCAGCAGCGCCGGCGTGCTTCTCGCTGCCCTCTCCTGCTCTGAGCAGTGGGAAAGTCCCCTGCCTGGCTGCGGTGGCTGGGAGCAGGACCCCCTCGGGTCAGCCCCACTCTGCCCTTGCAGCCAGCACAGCGCCGCTGCTCCCGCACGGCCGCCCCTGCTCGGGGGCCTTGAGCCCACCCGGCTCCTTCGCTCCCTGCGTGTCCCAGCTGCTGGAAGCTGGCTGCAGGGCACGAGGACTCCCCCAGCCACAGGACCGCCCCACGGCTCGGTTTCTGACGGTGTCCCTTGGATGCACTCAGTGCTGGAACGAGTTAAAGGCAAGCTGGGAGCGCCTTCGAAAGCCCCGGCACGGTCCCAGCTTTGCCACGTGCCCCGAGGTCCCCTAGGGCTAGCCCTGCTTCCTGGCATGGCCGCGGCGCTGCTCTGCCTGCGCTTCCCCCCTGCCTGCTGCTGTCTGGCGTGTCCCTGCCCACTCAGCCCCACACGCTGCCTCTGGGCCCTACGCCAGCACCCCCCCCCCCCCCC
>VZTL01043266.1:0-15916 GCA_013400535.1 Scopus umbretta
CAGCCAAAACCAGCACAGTGTTATATTAAGATTTTGTTATACTTGCCTTTCTAGCATTAAAGTTACAACTTTGACCACTTTTTTTCGTAAAGGAAAGCTTCATGAAAAGGCCCAAAGGTCTGAATATAGCAGCAGTTATAGCTGCTCTTCCTGGCTTAATTGTAAGTTAGCTGATTAGCAAGTACTTCGTGACAGGCAGTAAATTTCCATAGGTTGATGTTGCAGGGCTTACCCATCAGACACAAATGACCTAGAGGGCTAGTACCTGACTGCTTCCTCTGACAGCATTTGTAGACGGGCTTTATTGTAGATTAGGACTCTTCACTTTCAGGGCTTAACAAGCAGCTGTGGGCCTAATCGTGAAGCTGAATAGAGACAAAGGACAAATTTTTGTAGTCTGAAGCAGTGGCTGCTGTCCTTTCATGAACAGATGCCAACACTAGTCTTGAAAGCTGTATCCAGTTCTTATGATGTTTGCTCAGTTTCTTACTTCCATGAATGAATTGGGATTTTCTCTAGGATGTTCGAAGACTGCTCTGTTCTGTCAGAAGAGGTAATGAAGAGCTTTAATATTAATGGTGAGACAATGATTCTGACAAACTGCTTTTATACTTTGCTGAAGAAAAATGATACAATGATTGTATCTGTAAATTGAGTAGGCTCTGATGAACAAAATTTTGAACGGGTGAAACTTACTAATTCCAGGACTGCTGAACAATCAGCCAGGAATGTGTGATGCATTATCGTGTGATCTTATTAGTGGTTTGGATTATTATTGGTTGATACCTTTCCTGATGGCCTCCTTGGTTTATTCTTACTCTGATATAAACACAGAACTGGCTAAGAGCATCTGAAGTAATTGAAAATATTGCATGTTCTTCAGTCATCTTTAGGTCTAGTTCTAATGAATATGTGTATTTACAGGATAATTTAGTTGTGTGATTCAGCACACATTTTAAAACTTTAGGAAATACCACTCAACCAATCATACACTCTACCTACTGTTTCCTAGATTGGTGAATGAACATATAGTTGGAAAATGACCATTTTTCTTACTTCATTGTAAATTTTAGCTTTTCGTGTACCCTGTTCTTACGTAATATTTTCTAGCTCAGAGTGGAAAGTAATAATAAGTCTTTGCATTTCTATAATACGTTATCCAGTGTCAGAGTACCTAAAAGCATTAATTGATCAAAGCTTGCTACGTGGCTGTAGGATTGGTAAGGACTTATTTCTGAAGTGAAACCATCACTTAGTGAAAGAGTTGTTTACAGAGAGGTTGCAAGCGCAGCTATCACTCCAGATGTGTTCTTTCTATGAAACCTTCTCCCTTTCAATATGTTCTGTGCCTGCCAAGTTTCTTGTAGATTGGCACCTCATTCTTTTTCTTTTTATCTTTTTTTTTTTTTTTTTTAAGTAATTTTCAGCATTTACAGTGAGGTACAAGTATTATCAGTAGATGGTTCCTTTTAAGGACTGAAGCTCTGTAGATGCCAAGTACAGGTGTCAGAGTTTTAAAAATGTAGGCATCTGCCTTAGCAGGTTACTCTGAGTACTCTGTGTTAAACATTTTAGCCCCGCTCCTCCCTCCAGTCTGTAGGGAGACCTGTGTTCCTCCAGAGGGTGATTCATTACTCTCACACTGAGGCTGGAGAAAGCCAGGGTACCTGGTGAGTACCACAGAACCACTTCTGAGCTCTGTGGAGGCGTCACGAGGCTTGAGGCAGGTGCCACACACTGTGTCCTTCACTCCTTGGAGGACCAGGCTGAATTTTCTTCCGTGATCAGTGATTTAGCTGAATGTATCTGCCCTCTGTCAACTTACTGCTGTCATCAGGAGGCGAGAACAGTTTTTGCTAGATGTTTTTGGGTCCCTTTACACTTCCAATCTTGGCTAAAATTTGGTCACCCTAGAAGCCAGAATAATTTTACTTTTGATAATAACATAGCCCATTTGGTACATTCTTGAAATGCAGACCAGTGAAACTGAAGCATTGTTTTATAGTAGTAGACTTTCTGCTATTCTACAGAGGCAACTGTGTTATATTGGGTTTTACACTTCATGCTTTGTTTATCTGCCTTCAGTAAATGATTTCCCTGGGCAATATCTTATCCTTACATCATATTTCTGGTATCTCAGTAGCATATGTTGTACCCGCTGGAGCACACTCAGTAGTAATGTCTTCATGATGCTTTCTAATGTCTTGTCATCAAATTGTACATCCATCTTGTGCTTAAAGATAAACAGATAGAATTGCTGTAATCCAAAGAACACAGCCATAGCTCTTGTTCTGTGTGAGAGTAGCTCTAAGAACACCGGCTTTCTGTGTCTCTCTAGACCTGATTATTAAATCCTATGAGCTTTGGATCAATCAAACTTATTAACTACACCAATAATTCTGCTTTAGCTCTGTAAGGTCATGTAGGACTGATCAGTAAGTTACAGCTGATTTTTCAAAACGGTAGCAAGCTGTATTCCTCCTCCAGGTCTAGTGAGCTTATTGTAGGGAACACTTACTGTTTAAAGGAAGGTGAATTATAACCAAAGTATTTCAACAAACAAATAATTCCATGATTTAGAAATCCAGGCTAGGTGTCCTGGCTCCTGAAGTCCTGCCCTAAAACACGCTGCAATAAACAGTAAGTAAAAGATATTTCAGGATTTGCTGCTGATGTCAGTGAGAACTTACTTCTTGTCTTTTAATTTTCTTTAAGCTTCTTTAGTCATGAAAAAATGTTACATGACTGAAAGTAGAAAATAGGCTCCTCCAGTATTCCTTTATAATAACTTGCTGATATATATATAATATCTTGCTGTTATTACAGATTAATAACTAGTACAGAGCATATTTAACACCTAGAATTAAGTAGAATTTATATGGAAAATTACATCTAACTTTTTCATGTGATGAAGCAGGGATAAATGAATCACTGCAGGGGCAAAGCATCACGTAATAAAAAAGGAAAAATGTTATTTAAAAGTGAAACTCTAGTGTCACTGGTTACCTCTGCAATAACATGTTAGGGTCCCAGAAGTGAGACCTATACTTTGAAACAGAGCCTTGAAGAGTAGAAGCTTGGCTCAAAGCATTGATTCAAAATCAGATGAATGTCTGTACTGTGTATCCAAGCTTTAGTCTTGAAATACACTTTGCAGCTTTTTGGCTGGAGAGGTAACAAAATATATTGACCAACACAGTTCCATAGGTAGAATTTTGTACTCATTTTTCCAAGGGGTGAACAGCCTCCTGTGCTTTAAACTGTACTATCTGGTTGAAGATCTGTGTTGTAGCAAATAAAATAAGGCAAAGTCAGTTCAAACAGTAGTAGTGGTATGCCAGTGTATGTAAAAATATACTTATGGGATCATTACAATAATAAGAAAAAACAGTTTTGTGTAGGTAAGCAGTAACTATAAATGTATTGTAGAGGTGAATTACAACATTTAATCTCAGGTCCTGAGGAAGTTCTAACTTTCATGCCTGTGAATATCTTTTGATAATTATTTCATTGCTCCTACAGATGATGAGTTAAAGAGAGTTTCCTGTAGAAAGCCCAGTCAGGGAAGTCTGATTATAACAGGAGATTTTGAGAACTGCACTTTTTCTTATTTGGGAATTAGGACAGAGAGATAGTTGAACAGTAATTTGAACAGAAAGTTGATACTGGTTGGTGCTTTTAAAATTTATTTTAAAACTTGTGCTTTGCGTTATCAATTACAGTAAGAAAGCACATAGGAATGACATGCCTGGGTCTTTCTGATCAAATTAATGGCTATATTTGATGGAGTAGGCATTATTATTTTGATCTTAAAAAATAATGAAAAAACCCTCTCAAGACTACAAATACTAGTATACTGAAAGTCAGATGTCCTTGGAAGCAGGAGGCACCATAGAAGCAAGATCTTTAATCTACAGTCTTGGTCTTTCTTGCCTGAATTCAGCTTCCTGTGCAGTCTGGATTGTCATTCCCTGGCACGTTGGTTGTAAATAGTGTTTGAAGAGATCGAGTGACTATACTTCAACAGAATAGATATGGATGTTTTACATTTGTTCATAGGAGACTGCCCTCTTCAGCAACAGTTGTGGGATGGCTGAATGAAACTGAGGCTACTAGAAGCTACTAGCTGATATTAGCGACCTCCCCATTTAGATTCTTGAATAGCTCGTTGGGAAAATGGAGGCTATATTTCGTAAGGTAAAAAATTCAAAGCAATGGTTTCTTCAGCAAAAGGTGACTTACTGGATATTTCAGGAGCGGTGCAACACTTACGTAGAAATGTGTATGCCCTCCTTTAGAAAGTGCCCGGCGTCCCCTCAAAACGCAGATAAGTCAGGTAGCAGTGTCACGGTTTGTCCTTAGCTGCCATACCTTCCTTTTCTTGTGTCCTTGTTCTTGATGACTGATGAAATAACACTGGATACAGGGATCTTCACTATAAATTTTTTGTTTGCATTAGGAAGTTCTATGGCTGAGAGTTCAGAGGAAGGCTTAACAAAGTAAATTATAGTTTATAAATTGCAGTAAGTTATAGACTTTACTGTCTTGGACAGACAAGAAATAAATATCCTTTTATTGTTTTCAGGTAGGGAGATAATTTTTTATACACAAGTTTAATTTTCAAATAAAATTTTTATTCTGCATTGGCCTTATTTTTATTGGCTAGATTTCATAATTTTGGGAAGTTTTTACCCTGTGAAATCTCAAAATAAGGTCACTTTTCACTAGATCTGTCGTTATGTAGTGTGTGCCCACCACCAAAGATAAACACTTCCAGTGGTGCAGAGCAGAAGATCTAGCAAAGGATAGGGCTAGACATTTGGCTAAAGATATGTTGGCATGTTTCCATTAGGAAAAATGTTATGTAGTACATTGCCTAAATGCTGGTTTTAAGTTAAACCACATAAGGTTCAGTTTATCCAGCTTTGAAGAAAAAAGGACTTAAATCATTCCTGGAGGGTGTGGTTGGGGTTGTTTTGTTTGTTTTTGTTTTCTAACCCTATCGTTCCAAATAATCTGGATCTGTCTCAGAACAGTAAGCAACTAAACTTAGTGGCTAAAACCCACACTTCCTCTGACAGTAAAGAATATTCCCCTTCTCACCTTTGAGATGAATTAGAGGTGTTAGTGCTGTGATTTGTATTTTATGGTTTATTTCCATATTACCAGAGCTTGTTAAATGATTCTCAATTCATAAGGAGGATTTGTGAGTCTGAAAATGTATAAACCTTCTGGATGGTATTTAAGATCAGTTTAGGCTCTTCTCTTGAAATGCTAACTGTTACCATGAAATAAGAAAACAACCCACAAAAGTAACTATGACATAAAGCGATATTGTTNTAGCCCCATCCTAGCTCCTGTGAAGAAAATTAACTCTATCCCAGCCAAAACCAGCACAATCCTGTAGTTTTCAGCTAGTATTCAACAGGTATTTATTTGCCTCAGAGTCCTGACATGCAGTCTGTTTCACTGTGCTGTGGCACCGGGACTGTCCTCATCATAGACTTATTTGTCATTGTTAAACTGAGTAGAAACACCAGTATAGGTGTGCACTCATTTACTTTTGCACTTATTGTCCATGATTCTGGTGACTGTCAACTTCAGTCAGCAATGAGATGTTCTTATTGTCCATCTTCAAACTGAAATCTTGACACTCAAGAAGCTTATCTGCGCTTACATATTCAAAAAGTAACCACATGGATGTATATTATTCTTGTTTGTACTCCCATTACTTGACTCATAAACAAAGCATTTATTAGATGAAGTCGATGAAGGGCTTGTATTGTTTACAAGAAGATGATTTTAGTCTGGAGCTTGCAGGTTAATTAGTATTTGCATTGATGAGTCTTCAGTTTTCTTCTAAAAAGACATTTAGACTGACAGCACATTTCTCCCATTGATGTTTCTGAGGCCACTATGGACTGTTGATCCCAGTTTGAGTACATCAGAGTATATTTTAAGTTTCCATGCATATTTAATAGCCATGCTTAACACTGATCTGCTCAAGAAATGTAAAATATTCTCTTCCAGCCTTTTTCAAAGAGAATGAATCTCGATCAGATAAACACCAAATATTTTTATTGTTCCAGTGATGATTTTTACTGGAATAATATATAAATGAAACTGTCTCCTGTACTCACTAGTTTTCATATTTTGCATAGGTGTAATCACATTTAAAAAAAAAAAAANCTAACCCTATCGTTCCAAATAATCTGGATCTGTCTCAGAACAGTAAGCAACTAAACTTAGTGGCTAAAACCCACACTTCCTCTGACAGTAAAGAATATTCCCCTTCTCACCTTTGAGATGAATTAGAGGTGTTAGTGCTGTGATTTGTATTTTATGGTTTATTTCCATATTACCAGAGCTTGTTAAATGATTCTCAATTCATAAGGAGGATTTGTGAGTCTGAAAATGTATAAACCTTCTGGATGGTATTTAAGATCAGTTTAGGCTCTTCTCTTGAAATGCTAACTGTTACCATGAAATAAGAAAACAACCCACAAAAGTAACTATGACATAAAGCGATATTGTTTTAGGGCATAGTGAATATTTTACATTTAATTCACCTTTTTTTAAAAAAAAAAAAAAAAAAAAAGGAAGGATCGACTAGAGAATTGGTACAAAATGGAGAAAAAGCAAGGTAAATGAGGGAAAGAAATTTTGGAAATCTTCTGCCAAAGGAGAGAAGCACCATCCGCATCCCACAAGCCATGATCATTGTCGTGGTTTAATCCCAGCCAGCAACTAAGCACCACACAGCTGCCTGCTCACTCCCCCCAGGTGGGATGAGGACAAGAGAATTGGAAGGGTAAAAGTGAGAAAACTCATGGGTTGAGATGAAAGCAGTTTCACAGGGAAAGCAAAAGCTGCATGTGCAAGCAAAGCAAAACAAGGAATTCATTCACTGCTTCCCATGGGCAGGCAGGTGCTCAGCCACCTCCAGGAAAGCAGGGCTCCATCATGCATAACGGTTACTTGGGAAGACAAGCGTCATCGCTCCCAACGTCCCCGCCTTCCTCCTTCTCCCCCCAGCTTTATATGCTGAGCATGACGCTGTATGGTATGGGTCATCCCTTTGGTCAGTTGGGGTCAGCTGTCCCAGCTGTGTCCCTTCCCAACTTCTTGTGCACCCCCAGCCTGCTGGCTGGTGGGGTGGTGTGAGGAGCAGCAAAGGCCTTGACTCTGTGTAGGCACTGCTCAGCAATAACTAAAACATCCCTGTTGTTATCAACACTGTTTTCAGCACAAATCCAAAACATAGCCCCATCCTAGCTCCTGTGAAGAAAATTAACTCTATCCCAGCCAAAACCAGCACAATCCTGTAGTTTTCAGCTAGTATTCAACAGGTATTTATTTGCCTCAGAGTCCTGACATGCAGTCTGTTTCACTGTGCTGTGGCACCGGGACTGTCCTCATCATAGACTTATTTGTCATTGTTAAACTGAGTAGAAACACCAGTATAGGTGTGCACTCATTTACTTTTGCACTTATTGTCCATGATTCTGGTGACTGTCAACTTCAGTCAGCAATGAGATGTTCTTATTGTCCATCTTCAAACTGAAATCTTGACACTCAAGAAGCTTATCTGCGCTTACATATTCAAAAAGTAACCACATGGATGTATATTATTCTTGTTTGTACTCCCATTACTTGACTCATAAACAAAGCATTTATTAGATGAAGTCGATGAAGGGCTTGTATTGTTTACAAGAAGATGATTTTAGTCTGGAGCTTGCAGGTTAATTAGTATTTGCATTGATGAGTCTTCAGTTTTCTTCTAAAAAGACATTTAGACTGACAGCACATTTCTCCCATTGATGTTTCTGAGGCCACTATGGACTGTTGATCCCAGTTTGAGTACATCAGAGTATATTTTAAGTTTCCATGCATATTTAATAGCCATGCTTAACACTGATCTGCTCAAGAAATGTAAAATATTCTCTTCCAGCCTTTTTCAAAGAGAATGAATCTCGATCAGATAAACACCAAATATTTTTATTGTTCCAGTGATGATTTTTACTGGAATAATATATAAATGAAACTGTCTCCTGTACTCACTAGTTTTCATATTTTGCATAGGTGTAATCACATTTAAAAAAAAAAAAAGACATTCTAGACTTGGTGTAAAAATTATTTAGAATGCTGACATTAGCACTGTTGATTAGTAGACCTCTTGCAAAACTAGTTTTATATTAAATGGTGTTGAAAACCATCAAACCTTTGTGGAAAGTTTCCTTCCTCTTCATCCCGCCCATCCCTGCCACCCCCAGGAGTTAGTCTTTTGTAAAGTTTTTAAAGAAAACTCAGTTTTTAGAAGCACAGAGGTAGCTTTCTTCAGGTTAAGTCTTAACATAAGAACATAGTAGTACTTAGCTACACAATTTTCCAAGATACTTAAAACCCAGTCTGATTTCCCTTTTGCCCTTTTGTTCAAAGAAGATACTTCTAAGGATTTCTCATGTCGCAATTCCTAGTCTATAGCTTTGTTTCAGTCAGTTAATAGGGATTAATTTGAAAATGCTTGTCCCTGATGCATTTTTCTCAAAATATGTCTGAATTTAACCTTTTTTTGTTTTACTGGTATTACTTATTTCCTCTTACCTTTCATGTAACTAGTTTGATGAAGTTACTAGTAAAAACCTGTTGGTGTTACAAATGTCTTTGTCCATAAAGAATAAGTTGTATATGAATTTGAAGAGCATAACTGTCAAAGTTTTGAGTCTTCTAGAGTGGCATAGTATGCCAGTACTAACCAGAGCAAAGAAGGAACCAACAGTAACAACGTTAGAAGACAAGTTTGCTAAAGAATATAAATTAATTAGATTAATTTTTCATTAAATACCAAAAGTTAATTAATAGATTACCAACACAGCATAACTTAGTTCTATACAGTACCAGTTGTGCTCCAAAATGGTTTTGTTTACCTATGTATTTGGTTCTACCAAAGGATATTTTCTTGGTGCTACAGTCTTCTTGCATATGTGTGGTCATAAATCAGCTGTATCAGTCTACACCAAAGTGCCCTCTTCCTGGCAGTGGCTAGCAGCAGTAGGCTCTTCTGCCTTACCCTGTTCTTGGCTCTGAGGCTTAAACCAAACGTGGCATCTTTAT
Organism: Scopus umbretta; assembly: GCA_013400535.1. Taxonomy (NCBI): domain Eukaryota; kingdom Metazoa; phylum Chordata; class Aves; order Pelecaniformes; family Scopidae; genus Scopus; species Scopus umbretta. The sequence goes on from VZTL01043266.1 coordinate 9,115, forward strand.
GTTTGTGTCTTACGTTGGAAGGCTGTGCCCCACAAAGTGTGAGATTTGAACAGTGTCTGGTTCTAGGCACAAAGGCTTATGAATGGCATGATGGATGCCTGCAAAGCGTGTGAGGAAGAGAGCACCATGAGAATGTCTGGTGACAGGGAAGAAAGCATGCTTAGTGTTTTGAAGACTGATCCAAATTTCTGTTCACAACATTTCCCCCTTGCCCTCTTGTTTTCTTTTCCAAGTTAAAAACCAAAACGGATTCCTTCATCTGGTATTACCTGTTTTGGTGAAGGCACAAATATCTTGGTTTGTATTGTGTACCACTGCCTGAAATTTGGTACTGCTTGCCAGAGGAAACTGGAAGGACATCTGAAGACATTAACTGGCAACAGAATAACCCTTCAAGGATATTTCAAGCCTGGATATTGATGATGAGAAAAAAATTCTGTTCCGAGTGTTTCTTTTGCTGGGACATCAAGAAAACTCTCAAAAGGGTGCATAAAAAGAAAAAAGAAAAAAAAAAAAAAAAACCCAACCAACAGCCTTGTGCTAAATAGATAGCAATTAAATGTTGGTAGTGACATGATAATGATAGTTTCTCCTGTAGTATTGGCATAATAGTGTAATATTATTGTTAGTCATGAATCCACTGTAAAATGTTTAAAACTAAAGTATATTGAACTGTTGTATTTGATGGCAGTTGAGTGGCAGTGATGGCAGAGGAGGGAAGAGGAGGAAGAAAGTAAAAATTCAGAGAAAATTATTAAGCTGTAAAAATGAACATCAGCTTCTGACTGCCATTCCATGGTCTGGTTTTCTTACGCTACAGATCTTTAAATACTTTAAAGTTCTTTGGCACAAACTGGGGAGATAAACCACGGTTCCACTCCTCTTTAATCGTCACCCACAGGAGTAGCAAAATATTGTAATGCATGGCGACATTTCATATTTTTGCAGACTACAGTGTTTTATACTTCTATTTTTAGTAGCACTGTCTTTTCTGTAAAGATGTCCATCTTGAAAATCTTAATTATTTTCAGAAGAACTTCTGTTACCTTATGGCATGACAGTGTTACACAGCCTGTGACAAGAAGTGTGGTGAGCTGTTTTTAGTGTTTCCTTCTGTATTATTAACCATGGCTGACCATTATTATCAATGTTGCTATTATATTTTATACTTTGATTTCAAATCTCTTCTTCTAAAAGCAGTCTTGAAGTTGACAGTGTGTAATAGTACAACTTAGTTGAGTTGGTTGTCTGTAATGGATAACATCCAATTCAACCACTAGTTTAGTGCTATATTCAGTTCTACTCACCTTAGTACTAGAAGATACAAGGAAAAAAAAAAAGGAGGGTGCTCAAAGCATCAAGCAGTAAGCTCTCTGAGTAACTTTTAGACTGTGGGCATGTGAGAAAGATTAAATTCTAAGAACACTTACCTTCTAGTAAGGTGATAATTTAAAGGGTTGTGTCAAAAGACTGTTAGTATTTGAAGGTATAAACATCTAAAAAACCATGGCATCTTTAGAGGAGTTATAATAAAGAGGAATGGATTGAAACTAAAAAGGACATTTTTGCTGAACATTAGGCAAAACACTACAGTGACTTCTTTTCCATTAAGGAGTAATTGTTTTAAGAAGTTGTGTAAAAGCAGCATCTTGAACTTAAAACTGAAATGGGCAAAGTATGATAACAGTGTCAGAGGATCAGTTCTGTGTTTCCAGGGCAGCACTGGTGTGGTATAATTAGTCTTCCTACAGGCTGAGTTCAGTGGCACCAAATTCAGTTAACTAAGCATTATTCTTTTTGAATACCACGTGCAAAATTAAACAAAATACTGCAGTGGATCTTGTATGATTACTAAATGTATTGAACCTCTAAATGTTATACTTTCAAAGTTAAACAGGTACTGTGTATATTATAAAAACCATGACTTCCCTTACTACAAAAATGAGCTCAACCTTGCATTTCAGCAGTCACACAGTGTTCAGGAGCCAGGTTTATAAGAAACTTAGCAGTAAATTTAAGTTGCAACATGTATGTAAATTGAGCTTTGCCCTTCTAGGGATGTGCCTGTACATGTATGAAGAATGTCACACGGAGAGTGTCAGTGAAATTTTCATATGCTTAAAGTAGAACACCAGCAGACAGAAGATATGCATTTATGGCGTAAAACTAAAGGAAAGATGGAGTGAAGAACTTGTCTAATGTACAGTCTAACCTTCTGTGGCCCAAATGCAGGCAGTGTTGATTGTATTCGTGGATCTGTTGGAACTGTTGTGTCAGTGTTACAAATGACCTGTTTGAAATTAAAATCTCACTAGAACATTCGTTCTTGATTTGATAGTTTTGGAGGAATTCAAGATATTTTTTCACCTTTAAGTCTATTTGATGCCGGGGTTGGAAGCGCTAGAACACTACAGAGTACTCTGTTGTATTTGGTTCTTGATGAGCTGGTACAAGAAAATGTGTGACGTCTTCTGATATTATTGTAGAATTGCAGAATGGTTGCGGTCGGAAGGGACCTCTGGAGATTACCTTGTCCAACCCCTCTGCTCAAACAGAGTCACCTAGATCAGACAGATGTATTAGTAGCTATGGCAGGAAATTTTAAAAAGGGGGAATTACTTACTGCAAGATGTTTTGGCAAATAAGATTTTTTTTTCATTAAGGGGAATTACATTTGACAAGAAGTCTGTTGGGGACAAGAATTTCAGTTTATTTTGTGGATTAGTTCTTTAGTCATATTTTGACATTATTTAATGAGAAACCAATGGCAGTAGTACATAATTGTCACTACTCTTATTTGCATCATAAAATGACACAATCTGATAGTTGCTAGAAATGTTTTATTTTTAACGTGTTAATACAAATAGGAAAAATTATGATGTTAGAATACTGAGATGTTACCAGAAATATTAAATGCCATGTGTAAGGATTTAAAATCAAAATGATAAAATTCAATACTAAAATGTAATAGTAGTGAATGTGTCATGGAAAAACACAAAACCAAGAATGAAAAATAGGACTAAGACATACAGAAAGGCATTCCAATCAATAATTTTTTTTACAGTTTCTTCCCATACCAGAGCTTTTCCAAATATTTAGCTCCACAGAAAGTTTTTTGAAAGTGTATGTTTTGTCAGTTAAGATATTTCTAATTATTTAGAAGCTAATTTCATTTGGAAAAATCAATATTTGGAATTCAGTTTCTTCGTTACCTTTTTGGGCAGCCCTAGCAATTTAAGATTATTTAGAGTAATCTGCAAGTTTTGCAAAATAGAGGACTGCAAAGTGATGCAGCTGTATTAGTTGAGCTTCTGAAAGGCTTCTTTGAAGTGTGGAGTTTTAGTTGTAGGGTGAAATTGGCGCTTCCATAAAGGTGCAGGTGTTTACTCCTTAAGTGGGAGGAAATAAAAAATAACTTTTCTGGATTTCTTTCTTAATAGGGAAAAACCTTGGCCAAACCAAAACATAAACCAGTCCAGGATATTTTAATAATCAAATTGTAATAGTAGTGGAGCCAGTAAAGTTTCAAGTGAGTAAGTTTACTGAGAAGACTCAGACTGGAATAAGATTGCCTCATTCAAGTTTGGCATGTAGAACAAGATATTAGGAAGGTTGAAAGTATAGGTGAAAAATGTTTTCAAAACTCCTATTTGCTATGAGAAAGAAGGAGGAGATGGGTTATGAACTCACCATCTCCAAAGTGTCCAGTGGTCTCATTTGTAGGAGTTGTATTATTCTACAAGTTTTCAGCAAAACAACAATCATGATGAGAGGAGAGGCGAGTGAATTCTTGTTTTGATTTGATGCTTATTGCTTTGAGATTTACATAGCCTCATAATAACACTTACCAGCCATCTGGTTTCCAGAGGAAAAAAAAAAACAACTTTTTTTTCTTACTGAAAAGGCTAGGACATAACATGCACCATTTAAAAGCTCATTGTCTGGAAATGACATAATGACTTTGTGTTTTCAAATTATTAATTAGTGATTAACTCAGGAAACCAGCAGGTTATGCCAACTCTAGGGAAAATGCAATGTATTTTGTGCAACCTTGCAATTCCTACTAGTGAAGAATCAAATTAAAGTAGTAAAAAAGTGGTCAGGGATATTAAATGAAGTATGTTGTAACATGCACTTCTAGTTTATTTTAAAAGGTGTAGTTTACTTATTTGTATTTTTGGGTTTATATACCTATATGTATAAAGATATATAACTATAAATGACATATATTAATGCTGTTATTTTTTCAATAAATCCTATTGTATATGTGACCTAGACTATAGTATGCTTATATTATGTATTCCTGAGATATGATGATGAAAGTAAATTTTTTTCATGGTGATTGTAAGGTGTACATGCTGATGAAGCACAGGTTAGTTGTCCATTATATTTTTGATTAACACAATAAATGCTGTAATGCTGTTGTTCTTTGAAGAGCTTGAAAAGCCAAAACAAAATGCTTTTCACCCTTATGGCTCATCACTGTAAACTACAGCAACTGTTATTATTGTAACTAATCATAACTGCCAATCTAGTGGTCAAAATGAGATTTGAATATCCACGGAAGAGAAACTATGCATTAATATTGTTTTGCAGTGAACCCTCCGGTGGGGATTGCTTTACACTGGAGGGACACTGCTGATGCCCAGTTTATGGCTTGTTGTGGCTAAATACCACATTTTATTCCACCTGACTTTTTTCAGATTGTTTGTTTTCTATTAAAAATATACACTAATAATTTCTCTTACAATCTGATCTAAAGATTTACTTCTCATTTGAGACCCTTCAGTTTTGTTCTTCGTATTGATAAACTCCATTATGGGATTAAAAATAATGAATCCCCTGTAGTTATTTCAAATTCTAAAGCTCTAAGATTATAAGTAGCTAATTACATAATTCTATAGCTCTTATGTACTGTTAAATGGTATTTTTATTATATTTGTCAAAATGTAAGAATCTCACTAAAGGTGAATTACCATTCATTCTAGTACACATCTGCTAGACAAAGATCATGAAGTTTGTGGTTTAGCTTATTCCTAACATCTCAACTTTTCTTTGATGTTACTTCAGAACTACCAGAACTTACTTTAAGCATGATACTTTTTTCCATGTGTGTCTGTTACATCACCTGCTGTGTTTTAAGTTTTTCCTTTAACTGTGCCATTGAGTTATGGATCGGTTTATGTGTGCTTACTTTTTAGTGAGGTCTAACCCCAAATGGCACTGAATTCTACATACAAGCTCTGTAGTTTCGATTATGTTATTAGAGAGCGAATTTGGGCTGTCTTTCAGGCGCTCATTTTCTGCACTACTTTCTGTTTTGCTTATATTAGAAAAGACGGGGGAAAAAAAACAATAATAATTTGAAGAGAAATAGCAACCTGTGAGAGAAGTCATGGGTTCACTGCTGATTTCTGGACCTAAAAAGTCCAGATTCCTTTTTTCTGCTTTTTTGATTTAATTGCATGATGACGTACAGAGATGAGAGACCAGTTTCCATCTGAGGAAATGCAGCTAGAAATGAAAGATGAACAGGAATAATCTGCAGCTACATACAAAAATAGAAAATATTAAATAAACAAAAGAAAAAAGACCGCTTAATTTTCTATAGCAGTATAGGGTGTCTTTGCTGTATGAGAAAAATGTGAGTATTTTGTCTTGAAACTGGGGATGTAAAATTACAGTAAGTAATGAGTATGTATTCCTCTGATCCCTTAATGTACTTGATGTGAGGTTCCTCTTTCATCGTAGCTAACATGCTGGCCATTAAATACACTGCAGCAGCATCATTAGTGGCTTCAAAGTGCTCCTACTTGCATCACATTTTTCCCTCCAGCAGGTGAGTGAGAACAGTGATTAGCAAATACCAGTATCTGTCACTCACTACTCATGTGATTGCCAGAGAAGTTCTGTGTTTGGAGTAAGGGCTCTGTTGGAGTTAGAGAATGAACTTTTGTAGCCTTAATTGCTCTGAAAAGCTTTATGCTCTGAGCATGACTTGGCGATGTGTAGGATAAAATTCATTCTATTTGAGGTATGGTGTTTGAAACTGCTTTGCTATAGCAGTGCTTGGTAAAGGAGATGGACTGTAGAGAAAGGCTTCCTCAGTAACGGGCAGTGTGTTACTTACATGTTTGAGATCCTCAGTGGTGAGACTAGGACATGCAAAGAAGCTTCATTTGCCTACCAGTATCACAGTTTGCTATGTCTGGAGGAAGGGATTCACTGCAAATTTCTGGTTCCTGAATCCTCAGAGGATTTCATTGGACTGTTCAGAGCAGCACGCCATAGATGTTATTTGACAGGTGTTGACTGATTGGTGTGGGTGCGTCTATTCCTTGTTCTTTTAGGTTAAGTTAAAAAAAAAAACAAAAACAACAAAACAAACCTACAGGAGTGAAACAAAGTGAAAAGGAATCCTGAGTATTTTCCTAAAATCGCACCTTTAATTTTCATAGGCTTTATTGGTTGTAAGATGCAAGAGGAGGGCGTTTCCCTTATTGGAGAGGTGAATTATCAAAACTTAGAATACCTTACCTGTAGAAAATAATACGAACATACGTTTTTAAAAAAAAGTTCCAAATATATCATACATTTTTCTTTTTTATACACTTGTATAAATACAAAATCAATGACACCTCTCATAGATGTATGAAGCATCAAATATTTGAATTTTTACTGTATAGATACAGATAATTTTAGTGAAAGACACAGAATTAAGAAGCCGTCCTCTTACACAAATGGTGCTTTCTTTCTTTTTTTTTTTTTTTTTTTTTTTTTTATCCTTTAAATTTAAACATTT
>VZTL01043267.1:8392-25673 GCA_013400535.1 Scopus umbretta
TTGGGGTGGGGTATGGGTGGGGGGGGTTTTTGTGTGTTGGGGGGGGGGGGTGTTTGTTTCGAGGAAACCCAAGTTTCCCAAGCGTGACTCGCTCTAAGCTTTATGTTTAATTGTCTTTCTTAGCAAAGCAGAAACTAGAGGATAGATTAGCAGCTGCAGCAAGAGAGAAGCTTGCACAGGCCTCCAAAGAATCAAAAGAAAAGCAGTTACAAGCAGAGCGCAAAAGGAAAGCTGCGTTGTTCTTGCAGACCCTGAAAAACCCTCTGGCAGAGGCAGAAACTGAGAAAATTGAAGAGAATTCCTTCAATAACGAGGTAAGCAGGAAATAAATGTCTCTTTACCATAAAGCTAGCAGAAAACTTACCTATGGAGTGTGAATCTGGCAGTATGTTATAAAGTTGTATAAGAGATGGAGGCTTTTCTAAATGGGGAGAAATTTGAAATGTAAGCACTGTTAATCTTTTTCAATTATCTTACATATGTCTCTCATCTGCCATTAAAGAGCTCGTAGAGAAATATGTTGCATAATTCAGGGTCAGTTAGGACAGGAAAATGAGCTTGCAAGTTTAACTCTGTAGTAGTGGTCCATGAATTAAAATGCTTACCTTTTAAGAGTATTTGGATATCTGTTGTGATATTTACTTATTTAATACATAGTTTGATGTGAGTAGACATCTTCAAGTTCAGAAACGATTCACAGGCAACTGAGCTTACTTTAAGACTGCCTTTGCACTTATTCTACTGGGTTTTGTTGTTTGACTTTTATGATAATTTAACTGGCATGAAACTGAGATGAAGAGTTAGTGAGCTGATCCATGTGATTTAAGATTTCTAGCTGGGACATTCCTTGATCAAGAAAACAAATACATAGGTGGGAGAAAACTAGGCTATGTAGTGGTTGCTATTCCTCATCTTTGTGTTAGTTGAGTATTTCAGGTAAACTCCTTTGAAGCTTAGAATACTAGGATATATCTCTCTCTCTTAGGCCCGAGTTTAGTGTGGGAGTTATAAAAGATTTTGGTTTATTATTAGGATATGATTTTAAAAATAAAGCTACATTTAGAGATAGTGGCACAAGCCAAATAAATGCATCCATGTTATTCACTGGGCGTAGTGAATGAAGAGGCAAAACAAAAAACCTCACAGTGAAATAATTGAGGGGGCTAATTATTCTGCTAGCTGTCTCACAGAGAACTGGAAGTAGGCACACTGCCTGTGCCTACTTGCTCATGAAATCACCTAATCCATTGGGTTTGTTCAGCAGAACCTCTTATTTTGGAGAGCAGAAGCAAGTGTCTTTCCATAGCAGGTCAACGCGGAGCATTAGTATTCCTGCACTTCTCTCAAAGAACAATTTTTGATAGTCGTGTTAGTAATTGAAACCCTCTGCTTCATTCTAGAAAACTACTAGGAAGTAGTCATGTGGCAGAGGCAGAGTGCTTTCTGTCTGTCCTCTGCCTTGTAATTCTCTCGTCCGTTTGCACCCATTTTTATTGTTTGGATTGTCAACCACAACAGGTAATACTAGGGTAATGTCAGTTTGAGGGCTTTCAGAAGCTCTGTTTTGAGTAGGTCGTCATGATGCTGCACTCTTAGGCCAAATCTAAGAGGAACCTGGATATTGGTGATGACTTAGTGTTTGGGTTTAGGAACACAATAAAACTGCTAATAAGCTCCCTTGCCGTTAGGCTGTTTGAACTATTGTTTCCAAAGGAAATTAAAAGCTCATTTCTCATAGCCATTCACTGGATTACTAGGATTTATCGCAAAGAGGGAAAAGAGGATTTGTCGTGCAGAAGTAACCGCTAATCAGTTAGTTGGCATTATCTTCTGCAGCAAACAGAACTATTACTAGTTAGATGAGCAGTTATAATAAAAATAACTACTGGGTAGAGCCTTTAGAAATCAGTTTTATAAGACTTGGAAGTTTTGAGTAGGCAGGGTTAAAGAAAAATCTTGGGCCGAAAGACTTTAGTAATGAAACTTCAGTAATGAAATATAAACCCAAACTCTAAAAACCTGTATTGATCAAAGCTAAACGTTTGCTTTTTTTCCTACTAATAAACAGAAAATGCTGTTTAAAACAGCTAAGAAATAATGTGTTTCACATAAACCCTTTCTGTTTTCAGTAAAATAACTACAATTTTAAAAGCCTAAATGAGGAATTCGACTTTCTTCTATGGGGAAAATCCTTCAAGTATTGATTTGTTCATGCATCGTAGCGCTGTCCTGACGCTTTTCTCTCCATCTGCAGGTTTTGGCAGCAGAGCTGTGTTCTCTGTCAGAGTGTCACTTTCCCATTTACAGTGTAAATTTTCCATTTAAGTTCTTAATTGCTTAACTTCATCCACAGAGGAGAATAGGCTGTCTTCCTACCTGGTTTCTGTTCTTTCTTTTCTCTTTTCCCCTTCTTCCTTTTTTTTTTTCACTGGGCCACTCTCTCTTTCTGCCAGTATAGTGCTTGTCCTAGCTTAAGAAGTGATAATTTTACTGCCAGGAGTGTCACTCATTTTTATTCAGCCTAAGCATCGTTTTATCATAAGCATACCTCAATCCAGTGTGATCTGATGGATGCTTGCTAAAAGACAGGGGAGTCTGTGTTTCCAGCACCTGTACAGACACCTCCAACAAGTTCAGACAATCTCTTTTCCTAATGGAAGAAAAACTGTTCAAAACCCATTTTCAACAAAGTCACCTTAGACTTACATTTTCACTGTAATAGCTGTAAACAGCTGTGGGGGAAAAGTAGGAGTGAGATTTGGTGTAGGCTACTTAGTTTCCTGAAACTTAACCTAAATAGGGCTGGAAACTTAGGCAGCTTGGATTATTGTTGCAGGATCCTTCACAAGCCAGACTGAAATTCCTGTCTTTGTCTGTATATGCTGCAGTCAGACCTTCCATGCACATTGCAAATACAAATATTGTTGGGAAGTAGAACCTTACGTTTCCTGGTTTTGAAATTATATTGCTTCCAGAAAAGCCAGTAAATTGCTCTTGGTTGCACTAAGCAAGCAAAACGTCATGTCTGGATATTGACAGAAAATTTCAGATATTGATTGTGACAAACTGGTTACAAGAATGAATGACGTGGCTTTCAATTGTTTCCTTTTCTGCAGAAAGAATTCCAGTACCTAACAAGTAATTCATTGTCTGGTTCCTGATTTTTTCAAATAAATCATGGATTACACCTCAAAAAGCTGTCAGGAGAACAGGCAATTGAAAGAGACACACCTGCAGTTTAGGTGATCCATATCAGCATAGAGTAGCAGATACATGAATTGATTGTGGTCACATCCCAGAAGAGATCCTGTGTGGGATTTGCTACTGCTAACCAGTTTTCCCTGGCTGGCCCAAGTGTTCAGTACTTTTTTCCAGTTATGTATTCAAGAGTGAACGCAGAGAGACGATTACAATGCAAAACTCCCCAGACTTGCTGTTCTGCTCTCCTTCTCGAGGGGCTTTGTCAAGGACATAGATATTTCTGAGCGAAGGTTCTTTTGCTCTAACTGACTCTTTTTCGGAAGAGCAGGTGAGTGTCCTCACTCGCATCTGAACTTACTGAAGTTCTAAGCTGAACTTCGTAAAAAGCAAGGGAACATTTCAACAAAAACCACACCCTAATCCCACTTTGCAGTAAAGTGATTGGCTAAAAACTTCTTTTTCTTGTACATATGTACAGTTTCAGAGAAAGCATCTCTTTATCCCATGCAAAAAAGTCCAGTGTATTTAAGGATTTTAACCAGTTTCACTGCTTCTTACCAATAGAAATGGTTTGGAGATGCTTTCTTTATAAAAGGTTTTGTTTCAAATTTCAACTATATATTTAAATGTTACTGATGTGACCCTGCTTTTTGAAATAAAATTGGAAAAGCTAGTACTGTGTTTATGGTATTTTAGACTGTTCATTATGTCTTTGGAAGTAATATTCCTCCTAAGTATAGTTTGCTTGTTGACACACTTACATATGTTTTTATAGATATACGCATATAGATTTTTGCATATAAAAGTTTGTTTTGAAACGTGAATGTTTTTTCAAGCTGTTGTCTTTCCATTTGCCACATTTGAAAAAGCTTCCATCTATATTTGTTCCAATGCACAGTCTGCCTTTTGCTCTACTTGCCTGGTTTGCCTATTCCTAGCAGCCCATTTGATTCAAGAAATTTTACTGGAAAAAGATAAGTGCAATCATATTGTGGATTTGTTAACCTCTGTTGTACGTAGACAAAGAATCCAGGAAGATGCATCATGATGTCTAACTCGGTTTATAAATACGTACGTAGCACAGGGGTTTTTTAAAGCTTTTTCAGTCATATTTCAGAAACTAAAAGATGCATTTAAAAATACTGATCGCAAAAGTAGCAAGAAGTGGCAACAGTGGCTGTAATTTAAAAAAAAAATATAAAAAAGTCAAGAGAGATATGTAAAACTAGTTTTGTGGTTTGGTCAATGGAACTAATTGGGGAAATTTCAGAAAACAAAGGAAAAAAGTTAGTTATCTAAGTCCACCAAAAATGTTACTTCACTTATTTCATTTCCTATTTGGGGGGAAGGAGCATCCGATGGGGAGTCCAGGAAACAAAGATTGATATGCAATGGTCGTAGAGTTAATGTAGTGGAATGATTTTTGTAGCTTAAAATGTGTCTCAAGAAATGGAGTAATGACTGAGATGGATAATAAACCACGAAGAGGAGTTGAGAATGTCCATGGGAGATGCATAATTCCTGTGAGATTCCCCCTGCCTAATAACTGTATAGAAGCTAGTAATGCTATTTATGTGTACATTTCTGCTGAAAACCTGCTTATCACACCGTGTAGAAATGCATTAAATGAGCAAAGCCTTTTTGACCTCTGTCAGATTTTCCCAATACCTAGTATTTCTTGAAAGAGATGCTGGTACTGAGTATACGTTATAGCTTTGAACAAAATTGGTTCTCCTGACTGCGTATAAAGGACAGTTGATACCGCAGAACACAGCGCTTTTAAGCTTTTTTGGCGTCAGCTGAATCTTAAAAATAGTCAGATCTGCTTTTCCCATAGCTGAATTATTTCTTTTATATGGTTTCCTGTTATTTCCTTGAAGTGAAATCAAGCAAGAGGAACAAAAGGCTGAGAAATGCGCTTGGGCAGTGAAGCAGCACAGCGTCTCGCAAACGGCTCCTCATCATTCTTGCGTGCGCTACCACAGTACAGTTACGCACGGTACTTCCTCGAACCAGCGCTTGGAAAACACGTAGCCTAGCTCAGCTCCCCAAACCGATCAGCTTCCAGAAACGCTGTCGCTAGTGAAGTCTTTGCCCTTTTTCAGGAGATGGGTAAACAGTAACTGGGTGGCACCTCACTTGTCTTTACCTGCATAATTCACCTAGACACTTCTGTAACAAGAAAATCATGCCATCTGGCACATCTGTCGGGTAGTGTCAGTAAAGAGAAGTTGCGATCGTTCTGCGGTGCACATAGGTTCGTTGTCCTACAGCAGCGGACAACCCGTAGTATTTAACAACTGCAGTTCTTGTAGATACGCAGAGCTGGAGTACGCCAGGTTATCTGGAGCGCTGCATTGAAGTGATCTTTATTTCTAAACAAATAGAGTAAGGAGTTGCGTAATCTGAAATGCAAACCTTACTCCGAAGTTACTAAAATGAATTAAAATTTTAAAAATTAAGGTGACACTTCGGTTTGTATCTATTTATATATAAGTAGAATAAGGGCTAGTTGCTTAATGTTTTTGTTACCAGTGGTTGATAACGGTAGCAGGTTATAGGAGTCTCGCAGAGGGAAAATTTAAGCTGCCAAATCATTGCTTCCAGCAAAAAGTTTTGGTGGATATAATTCGTGTAGGTAAAGTCCCCTCCCTGCTGTCCCTGTCAAAGGCAGGCCTGCAGACCTGCATTCTTCGTCAGAGAAATTGGTCGTAAGCGACCATTAGAGTAACTTAATTGATAAAGTGTCTGCCAGAATCTCCTGGTGCTGGTAATACCTGACAAAAGTAGGAGAAGGAGCCGGCACTGGTGGCTGGCTAGCTGAGGCACGGTGTATTTAACTTCTTCAGAGAAGTTGCTGCAGGTCGTGACAGGTGTTCTGCCAGTGTAGTACAGTCCGATTTTTGTCTACAGGGCATGATTTAACTAATAGTGGGTGTCTAATAAGGATTATTCTGCTAATCTCTCGTATTTTATCCTATGTCGGAAATGCTTTAGGGGTGATAGTACTGTGATACGCATGTAAAAGGCAGTTGGTTATACCCTGTGACCTGTATAAACCTTGGTATCCGCTTGAAACAAGGAGAGAAATCCACAATCGTAATGCTGCAAAAACAGACAAGCTCACGATTTGAAAGTGATTCTATTTTAATGGCTTGTCCCGAATGTCATCTGCCATGGTGCCTCTCAAGATAAAGATTCTATAGCGCAAAGCAAAACTTAACAACTTTTGGCTCTTTCATCTTCCCTGTTTTGAAGCCCTGTTCTATCGTTTGTTTCTTTAGATGGCTTGTCCTTACTTTTGTCCTGTATGTAACAATTTATTTTTTTTTCCCCTGTGGAAAGTAGTCTGTTTACGAGTGAAGTAGAAGTGAGCCGTGTTTAAAAATAAGATGCTATTCAAGTTTTGCCAAGCATAACAGGGTTATCAACAACTGTAGATGGTGTACATCTTTCATACTTAACTGTGGTCGTTGATCTGACTTTTTTTAGCGATGGACTATGTATTACTGCATGCCTCTTTTGGAATAATAATGTATAACTTAATTTTATGTTTCTGTATTTTCTTAATGTTAGTTTATGAGCAAAATGTGGTTTTTTTCTAATGAAAACCATCCAATAAGTACTTAAAGAAAAAATGCTTTTGAATATTTCAGGGCCATTCATTTCTTACTTTACTTTTTTTTTTTTCAGGATATAGGTATCTATATCTTCTGTTTAGCATGGGGGGGAGATACTGTTTGTAAATTGCCCTTACCTTGCTTTTTCAAAAGGACGGATAAAAACATAAAACAAAATGTCACATACGAATGTGGCATTTGGGGGTGGATAGCTTGCTGGCATTTGGAACTTTTTTTATTGCAGTAACCCTACTATCAAAAGCCACATGAGAGTTGTAATTCCTCATACTGTAAATACTTTAATTAATATTTAGTAGGGGGAGAAAAAGGTAAATATCAGGAACTGCCATCTTCATGAAGATAGGTGAGGGAGGTAAGAATGTTCTATGCCTTGATTTTTCAGTCTTCACAGTACTCAAGATACAAGGGCATATTGATCCATCCAGCAGAGATTCACAGCCACTATTTTCTTTACAGTTGGCCCTTCAAAATTGAGAGTGCAAAATTCTGTCTGTTTTTGAAGAACTTATCAATGTACCTTTAATAGGTATGTTTCAGTGCAGCAGCTGAATGCCGATGAAACTGTTGAGTCTTTGAGTATGGGGTATTTAATGTGTTCTGTAGGAACTTATTCTATAGGAAATGTTTTTATCGCTTCTATTTAATCATGTTGGGCCAATTTATTGAGGCTAGGACTGACAGACTCTTCTAAGAGCAGTAACTGCTGGCTTTGATGCCCAGAGCAATTGTACGCTTCCATGGCTGGTAGACAGTTGCTTATTAATTCTCAGTTAGGGAATACTTCACCATAAACTTTGGGGAACCTGCAGTAAAAAGAGGACAGAGGTAGAAAAGAATCTGCAGTATTTTCAGATTTTAATGAAGTACAAGAACTGTTGATTAACTCTTCACAGTTCTGACATTCTTCGCTCTTCCCAATTTTCATCTAACATAGGATTCAAACTACTGCAAAATGTAGCTGTTCAGAACAGAAGAAATGTTAGCCAGTTGTAAAAGTGTTAGTAACATTTTTGATCATGATCTTTTCCAGTTGGTTTTGTTTTGTCAGCAGCAATGCTAGTGTTTTGTTCTGTTGCAGTAAGCACCTTTTGGTTCGCTTCTAATGTTGGCTTTGTGTATTGATTAAGTAATGTCACCCCAAAATAACTAATGTGTGTTCTGGTCTTAAGAATACTGTAAATATGCAAATGTTTTGCAATGAACTGAAGTACTCGTTTCTGTTCTCATATAGCTATAAATTCTTCCTGATACAGAGCTCTTTCCTAACCCATTCCTGCTAAACAAGAGTTGCTGAAGCATCTTTGTTTTCCAAAAAGCCCCAGCCGGCAGCTCAGCCCCGCACAGCCGCTCGCTCACTCCCCCTCAGTGGGATGGGAGAGAATCGGAAGGGCAAAAGTGGGAAAACTGGTGGGTTGAGATAAAGGCAGTTTAAGAGGCAAAGCAAAAGCCACGCACGCAAGCAAAGCAAAACAAGGAGCTCATTCCCAATTCCCATGGGCAGGCGGGTGTTCAGCCATCCCCAGGAAAGCAGGGCTCCGTCACGCGTAACGGTGACGTGGGGAGACAAACGCCATCGCTCCCAACGTCCCCCATCCTCCTCCTCCCCCCAGCTCCATACGTGGAGCACGACACCGTACGGCGTGGGACAGCCCTGGGGTCCGTCGGGGTCGGCTGTCCCGGCCGTGTCCCCTCCCAGCTCCTGGTGCCCCCGGCCTGCTGGCTGCGGGGGCGAGGAGCAGACGAGGCCTTGGCTTCAGCAGGAACGAAAACGTCCCCGTGCGATCAACACTGTTCTCAGCACAAACCCAGACCCTAGCTCCATGCTGGCTGCTGGGAAGAAAATTAACTCTACCCCAGCCCAAACCAGCACACTGAAACATTATTTTTTTTTTTTATACCAAGCGTTTCTGTAGGAAGCATTAGTTTAGTCAGACTTGCTTCAGTCATGCAAATAAAATGCTGAGGAACAGCTCTGCCAGTGAAATTGTCTGGCACTGTAGTGTTTGATAAGGGCCAAAAAAATGTGCTGTTGCCCAAAATGAACAAAGAAGTGAGATTCAGTGAATGCTATCTGAATGTTTGCAGTGTAACTTCTTAGAAGAGCTCTCAAAAAATGTCAATCTCTCATCCCCTGAGGTGCATAATAAAATTCATCAGGTAACCAGTTTGTTGCCATGCTTTCCAAAACTCTGTTCTACTGGCCTGCAGATTTGCGGCCCTGGTCAATTAAACAGTGTTTCTGTCTTTTGGAAATGCTTAATAATCTCCCAGTATCTGTGCTTGCTTTGTTATTTTTTTGTTCCCTCCTGCATTCGTGCCTCCAATCGTAGTTCCTATTACCGTAGTTTGTCTGGATCAGCTTTCACTAGTGAAAACACAAACCACTGGCAGCTTCCTCTATTTGCCAGACACTAAGTTTCTTTTCTCTCCCAAATATTTTTATTCAGCAGCATTACTTGTACACCTAGAAGTTTTCTTAGTGGCCTGGCCACTTGCTGACATTAAGTTCTTTCTCCGAGCTCTGCGTTCTGCTCTGGTTGTTTTGCTGGTGACTTTTTTTTTTTCTTTTTTTCCCCTTGAAGGCAACCAGAGTTGCCACTGAGGCAATGAGGCAGTCTGCACGTTTGTTCACAGCTGATGGTGCCGTTGCGACCTGACAGCTGTCACCTGAGCTCCTGGTCGCGGTGGTGCGTTGTGTAGGTTTGGATGGGTAGGTGACTTCTCCCTGTGTGTTAGCGGTTGTCTGGTGCTCCAGAACCTACAAATTCACCTGGAGGTGGCTAAAGTTACTTCTATATGGCTTTCCCAGCAGGATTCATTAGTAACCTGAAGCAGTGGTGTCTGAATGCAGCCAGCCAGGCTGCAGCTGTGCTTTTTTCCGAGATACCTGGACAGCGCTGTTGCTCTTCAGCATAAGCGTCCTGGAAGTCAAGGAGAGCCCGCAGTTTCGGTATCCGATGCTTTTGGTGGATACACAGGGGTGCTTCGCATTGTGGGGTTCTTCATTCTGATTGCTGAGAGTATCTCTAGGTGTGAGCTAAAAGTAAATGTGTCATTCATTTATTAACTTACTTTTTGGCAGTGCTATGATAGCTTGTCTTTTATGTGGCCAAATGAACTTGGGTGCTGAAAACCCTTGGTTTTTTTTCTTCCCTTTTGTTTTCCTCTTAACTCTACTTTGCCTACAGCTATTTCATTTCAAGCTATAAGAGGTGTCTACTTCAAGGCAAACTGGTCTATTACATATTCAGTAGTGTTCAAAGCAAAGACTAAGATACTGTACAAAGAGATTAATAACATTGTCAAGGAACAAAAAGCAGCTGCGGTGATCTCTTAGGAAACTCTGAAGTTTGGAGAGGAGGTGTCTGCAATTACACGTGGATTGTGAAGTTAGTGAAATGGGAAGTGGGCCTCTGGTAAACCAGTCACCCAAATGATCATGCTACAAAATGTTTGTAATCCTTGAAGCAAACTGCTTTCGTGCTGCTTCATTGCTATTTTTGTAGCTACTGTGATAGCAGTTATCAGTTAAAGCTCAGAAAAGCGTCATGGCTCTCTAACTTGAAGCAAAGCTGGATTTCCAGTTACTCAAGTGTGGTCAGTTATTGCCTTGACATATTCGCGGTAGGAGAAGGGTAAAAAGAAAGGAAGAGATCACCTGTTTCTAATGTGGTTGTTTCAGGTTTTAATATATTACTTTTTATTCCGCTCACGGTAAGCATCCTTGTATCACACGGTGAAAGTGTCAGACCAGGTGGAGCAGAAATTACGACAGAGGGAAACTGATTTCTCCAGTTGCCTTGAAATGGCAGCTGGGGGAATGACAGGCTTTGAAATGAGGAGCATATCTATAGTGCCTGACTTGAATTGAGCAGAATTCTCTCAGGTACAAGCTGATAATTTGAAAATTTCTTGGAGTGTGGTACGTTTTGCTTAACTGACTGCAGTCAGAATTACTCGCTGAGCGTGAAATGCGTACGGACCTGTCCTATCTTTGAGATTAATAATGTTGTGATCTTCCCAACCCTTTACATGCAAAACATTTATTTTGAAAAGAACAGAAATAATTTGGATCAACACTAATTCATTTCACTGTTTTCCTTGAGGTTGTAATCTAAACAGCACAGTTCAGGCATGAAAGTGACACTAAAACCTAACTTTGAATGTCAGTAGCTCCTGATTTGTATTTTCAGGTTTATCCTTTTTCAAATAAAAGGGATAAATAGATGAAAAGATATCTGGTAGGACTCTTTTAGAACACATTTCTTCTAAAAACGAAAGTGAAAACTTCAGGACTATGTCCTAGTTAAGCTGACAGTCTCCGCATACGTCTCTCAACTTGCATATGTATTTTGGGGGAACTGTATAGGCCTCCATTAAATGCTACTAGATGCCTGGTTTTGAAGACATCAGCCTTAGTTACGCACACTTTACGTAACACCGATGCAGCACTGTGAGGTTTTAAAGCATTCGTGGGAGGTTAGATCGTTATTGATTTGACTGCTTTCATAAGATGGATGTATTTCTCACACACTTCTGTGAGTCAAAACATGTAAGGTGATGGTTAGTTATTGTTTTGCTTGCTGTTGTACTCATTATCCAGCTTTTTTGCAAAACAATGATACTGTATATGGGAAAGACTACCGAGCAAGATATCTCAAGTTTCTTTGCCAGAATGTGCATGTACGTGGCATGCACAGGAGCAGATGTAGCCCTCTGTTTAGCATAAAGGACTAGAGATGCTTATGTGTTGTGCACACTTACGGGACTTTCTCAAATTAAAAATTTGCATGCAACTTTGAAAACTGAACACTGTTCTTTGTTTACCTTTGATTTCAGAGTGTCAATAGTATACCATGTCCTGTGACTGCAGTCAGAACTGTACCTACCTTAGAAGTTAAACAAGCAGAAAGGCCTTCAAGCAAAAGCAAAGATCCTCCTAGGGATGAAGAAAAAGAAAAGAAAAGAAAAAAACACAAGAAAAGGTCTCGGACAAGATCTCGATCACCATTCAAGTATCATTCATCATCTAAGTCCAGATCTAGATCCCATTCAAAAGCAAAGCACTCACTTCCCACTGCCTATAGAACTGTCAGGCATTCAAGGTGGGTTTGGAAACCAAACATATTCTTTAGAGTTCTGTGTGAGCTAACACTTAAAACATTTTTGCACTTCTTCCATTATATAAGTGTCTTTGTACCCATTGCACAGGGTATAGACACCTTGAAGACAGTAAATAAGTATCATCAAATGTGGAAGGTCTTTGAAAATAGTTTTAATGAAATAATCATTAATTTCTAATTATATAGTAATTTTGCTTTACTAAAGCGAAATTTTGCTTTACTAGATTTTGCTTTACTAAAGCGAAATTTTGCTTTACTAGATTTTGCTTTACTAAAGCAAAATTTGTACCAGTAAATGCTTTCTCTGGTTTGTGAAATACTAGTCCTTGACTAGTGTAAACAGCTGAAGCCAGGACACTGGCGATAATATGTGGGAATGCGACTGTAGCAGGAAGAGAACTTGCTAATAAGTCTGTGGCTTTTGCTGGAATAAAGTAAGCAGACGATATTAGGATAAGAAATAGAGGTAGAGATCAGAACAGCAAAGGAAGGAAGAAAAGAAAGCAGTTGGGTAGCATATGAAAAAATATGATGGATGAATGGCAGGAGAGCTACGACAGGAACCCAAGAAGGGTGAAAATAGAGCTGCTGAGGAAGGGAGACCGTAGAAGAATGTAGCCCAGTGCAGTTAATTCTATATTTAATCATTGATGAGATTAAATTCACTGTATTACTTACCCAGCTATAAGATGATACATATTGTGTTATATTAATATTGTTAATTACATCTAAGACATTTGGGTGAAGGCACCTTTAAAGTTTACTGTCTAAAATTTGTCATACCTGAAAGTCCTGCCACACAGCAGTTACTGTGGTCAGTAGGAAAGGCTTATTCTTGAGGTGGCATTCTCTGGATCATGCTACAGAACAGTGTTTAAGTAACTTGTAGTTCAAACGAATTGTGCACGTAAATACTACCACAGTTATATACGTATGTGATGCATGCAAAATCATCCATTCCTTTATCTCTGTGGCCATGCCTATGGCATATGCTTCTTCCTGAAAACCAGCTCCTAGCCTTTTACGGCAGTGTGACAAAGCTTCTTGTATTTTCCTTGTGCATTTTTTTGTTTGTTTAACAAAGTGTCTAACCACACTAATACAAGTAAATGTTAACACGTTACAACTTGTTATTTTATACTAGATTTTTAAGGTTAAATACTATACTTTGCTGAAGACATCTCTGCTATTCAGACAAGCAGGGAATTAGATGAACGTAACTTGGGCTGAAACGATCGGTCGACATGCTGCTTATTTGCCTGCCTTTGACAATAGGTGGCTATGATGCTCTAAGGCACATTCCGAAATGCTGTGTGCCGCTCCTTTTCTGTGCTTACAAGCATGTAAAGGGAATGATGCTGACTTGTTTAAGAAGTGAATGCAAGTACTCTCAGAGAAAAAAGTCTTCTCAGGTGATTCACTCATCTTTTCAACTCCCTGTCAAGCCCTTCACTTGAACCTCCTATGTCACTTCATCCAAGCTATGTTGCATATATTTATCCATTATTTTACTGATATATGGTAAAAACAAGGAGAAACGTCATAGTTATGCTTAAAAAAATGAAATCGTCTTCTGTGGTACCTTGAAAAGGACAAAGAATCATCTGAGAAGATCCTTACCAGTACTTGGGTATGCTACTCAATAGGGTAAAGATAATCCTGCATGTTGCATGAGCTTGCATCGGGCAGTAATCGGATTAGTGGAAACTTGCATTGCAAGTTTGATTTATACTGAGATATGTCTTCAGTAACTTCAGGGAGATAAGTTATCTGGTCCTTTATAGAGGCTTGAATACTTCCACCAACTGGTCTACATTTGGTTCTGCTGGTGAAAAGACAGTCTGCTGAAGCCTACCACATACATAGTGGATGGTCTTATTCTGTTGCGGGTTTTTTTGGTGGCCGTAGTTCAGCTCCTGGAGAAATCACACAAAAATCACCAAGAATAGTTAATCTACCAGAGCTAATCTTTGTCTGCCCTCTTGAGTGTGCCTCCTGGCACGAATCAAATAACAAACACATAAAAGCCTTGACATCGTGAATCAACACACCACCTGATTAGGTCTGGTTGGGTATTTCCTAGATCAGCTGTTGAACTCCACAACCTGAGAAGTCAAATAAGATCGATGCTGGCTAGCTGAATTTTAAAATAGTTTCAGAACAACTGCACCACATCTCGAACTGAAAACATTTTGCACGTTATAAAACTTGACAGAAGTTAGAGCTGAACAGGAAAGGGCTTTCCATCCAGCCTGTCTTTCTGTTGTGCGAGTACCAGTTTAAACAGAAGTCTTTGGAGGGTCTCTCTCTCGTTCAGAAACCCTTTGTTTCTGGGAACTTCAGGCACTATCATCAGTGCTGAGTGGGTGCCTGTTCCCTTTGAGCTTTTTGCAGGCCATGCACAGTGCTTTTCGTGGCAGTTACATCAGGTGGAAGACCTGTCAGAAATCTGAATGTACCTTCCTATCTATAGCATTGCACAAGAACATGACTGAATCTAAACTTCTGCCCAAGGACCTCTTGTAATTCAGCTGTAATGAATACCTTTCTCCTGCATCTGATACTTAATATAATAACTGTATTGGTTTACTTTAATGTAGTCAGTAAAGACAAGCAGGTCTTATGCAGGATTGAACAAGTGTCTCTTCATCTGGAGGATGATGTTATTCTGTTTGGCCTCAGCTAGAGTACTGTGTCCTGTTTTGTGCGTCCTTTAGACCAGCTGGAGGAAGTTTAGAAGGAACCATCAAAAATTTTCAGAAATTTTTTTTTTAATTATTATTTTTTTTAAAAAAAGAGAGTTGGAATGACTGACTGGGAAGACTGAGGGAAGATGAAATGAGTCTTCATGTACACTAAAAACAGGGGAATAGAACAATCTTCGGTCCTTGGGGTTTGGACAATAAGTAATGGATTTAAACTGATAACAGAGAGACTAGAAAGCTTTTTGTAGTGTCTCAGCAGTAAAGGTAGTTAATACAGCTTGTGAACATTCCATCGTGGGAAGCTTCTGTATCAAGAATTGCAGTTTGGAGAATATCAAATAGTTTTATTTCTTGAAGTCTTTTCTAGCCCTGCCTTTCTAATTAGGGTCCACGTGGTCTCACGTTGTGCAGGAAATGGTGATGATTGAAGGTTTGCTTTACTGAAGGTGTTTGCTACACTTTAACATACATATTTCCAAAATTAAAGCTCTTGCTCCTGAAACCAGAAAATTTCTAGAGTAATCAAGAGTGGGAGGCTGATAAATAATGCAGTCAGATACTGATGTGTTTTGTCTCTCAAATGTTTAGGCAAAAATCATGCCTTGTCTTAGTAGTTGCCAAAAAAAGGCAAGTGGTGTTGCCTAGCTAAAAGATACGACTCTCTTTTTTTTTTTTTTTTTTCCCTTATTAATATATTTAGTGTTGATTCAGAGAAAATTATTTCCATGCATTGTCTTGTCTCAATCAAAACATGGCACCTTTCACATCTCTTTGCTCTTCAGTTTTCCCCGTGCTTTGCCTGGAACAGTATTTTTTTCCTAGATTCCCAAGACAGTGGATGTTACAGCTTTCTGCTGAATTAATAGTTTAATATAAAGAGTCATAGCCTCCTGGGATAAAAGTGTGAACTGCTTGTAGAGGTTAATGTGTTCATCCTGTATTAAGTGGATGGCGCTTAGAGATAGTCTTTACTGTGTCGACGTTGATGCTAAATTATATGGGAGCATCCCTATTTTGAGTAACTGTGCTTTATTTAAATGTCTCAGTCTAATGTTGTATATTTGAGATTTTGTTGCCTTACTTTATTCTGTTTGAAATGTATATTCTAACCTACAAATCTCAATATAAAGTGATTATTGATGCTGTATTTTACCTCGAGTGGACTGAAAAAAGCTGGAACTTTCCCTTTCTTTAGCAGTTACTGCTTTCATTCCTGTTAATCAAATAATTTAGAATAACAAACAAGATCTTTTTTCTTAATAAACAAACTTCCATAACTTTTTTAGAGAGTAGCTTATTAGGTTTGAAGTATCTGCACAGTGAAAATAAGTGGTTTGGATTTGAAGTTATTGAAACTATTATATTTAAATTAACTGTGATAGCCAAAAGAGGAGCTATGCTTATTGCATAATTTTTCATTAGACTATATTGCATTCAGATAATAATTAATTGTAATCTCTAAATGGTAATAATGACCACTCAACACGTGCCCTGTATTTGGGGAACAGTTGTAAAGCCTTAGGTTTTGTGAGGTTTCCGTATAGACATTAGTGGAGCTTCTGTTTAAAAACACTTTGAGTAGTTACTATTTAATGGTATAAGTTGTTTCAAAAAGTAAGATTAAAAATCACCTTTACCATAGAACTTCCTGTGACAAATTGATAGGGAATGAGATGTGGGAAGTGAAGTTAAACATAGACATTTGCAGTAACTTCCTTTGCTCTTTATTGAAGTGAAGCTCAGTATACTTTTCGAGCTCTTCCTTTCTGGTTTGTGTATATTCAATTTTTATTTTTTTTTTCCTCTGAAATGTGTATTGTGCTTAGAAATCCTACGGATGAACTTTGCAATACACTTCTCTGTATACCATTTTATATCACTTGTTTATCATTTATTTTTGCATTGGTAGAGGTTTAGAGGCTCTGCTTCATTTAAAAATAGTCTTTGGTGGTAAGATACAATTTTTGTACTGTTGCATTTTTTTCTAATACATCTTCAGCAGTATTAAAGTTGAAAAATTCTGTTCAAATAACATGAAGTTGATTCAAAGTATGTTTTGGATATTCGTTTTTCTGGGTAGCACAACCAAACCTGTTTTACGGAAAGAAGTTTAAAAAATGGTAGCTACGTAAGGAGCCCAGGTATATCGGCTCAGTTGCGGCGTGTGGTGTGCTAACAGCAATTCTTTGTATAAATGCATGTTACTTTCTGGAACAAAATTTCTGTACCAGAGTGAGTCCCATAAAGCTCCTGGTATCACACAGTTTTAATTCTAGACCAACATGACAGATTGAAGTTAAACAGAGGTCATGGAAGCAGTAAACCATGTCCAAAAGTGCTGTAAGGTATTGCAGTGTGGATTGCTCTGGAGCTGTTAGTCCCAAAGAGAAAATTAGTTATTACAAATAAGTACTTAATGTCAAAGATGGGGCACATTTGTTCAATCTGTCTTGGAAAACAAACAGCCGTTGGTACCTTTCGGTCATCTGTAGGAAATGCTTCATCAGTGGCTTTTTTTCTAATTGACTTCAAAGCACCATTAAAAAGTTTGATGTGGAATGCACCCAACAGTGGTGCTCTTTAAAGACTCATAGAAACATAGAATCGTTAA
>VZTL01043272.1:0-16720 GCA_013400535.1 Scopus umbretta
AACTGCCTGACCAATTCAGGGCACGATGATCGTGTAAATGCAACTGCATCTGCTAAAAGCCAATATGTTTCTAAATAAGTGGTACTGTATGAAGTTTTTGGTTTTGATTACTGTCTTTCACAGTGGCTAGTTTCCATTGTTTTTCCACTTGTTTGGGAAAGAACATGAGGTTTAGAATATTGTTCAGTGCAAAAGTGATCCAAGTAACAGAACAGAGATACAGGAAACAAATGAGCAAGTCCTCCTGAAAAAGGAATTTGGAGTTGGGAGAAAGAGTTTGAGAGAGGTTCTAATGTGCCTTTCAAGTTCCTCCATTTTCCTCTATCTAAAATTGCTAGAAACTGTGAAAGAGAAGAATTTGCTGATCTGTGATTCCTGATGTGTTACTCATCTGGATTGTTCTCTCTTCCCCCGCCCAATCCTATTTCCCCTACTTTACACAGGCTTATCAACAACTACAGCTGATGCATAAGGCATTTGAGAAGCACAATAAAATGAGGAAAGAATGTGAGAATGGAAAAGGTACTCTAGGATAAAAAGGTTTTTTAGTTTTGTTTTTTCTTGTGGGTGAAAAGGCAATATTGCTGTATGCTAATACATGTTCTCTGTCTTACTGTTTTCAACCTAAGTAAAAACTACCCCTTAACATTTTATACTTTAATTTTGGGGAGAGGAACTAAAACCTAGTCCTTGCACTCTTCCTTGTGCTCAAAGATGTGTTCACTTTGAATATTAATTCACTTTTTCTGCCCAGCTAGACATTATTTCAGAATACCTTCTGATCAAATACATGCTTGGCTGGAAAGTGGGATGGAGTCTTCTAAGGCAGAAGAGAGATATGAGTGAAATTCTAACCCACCTGTGGCAAGGCATTCTATGAATGAGAATGAGTAGCTGGGAAATAATCACCTGATGAACCTTCATATTTTCTCCATCCTACCTGATGAGTTATCTAGGCAGCTGTGGCCCTGAAAGCCTTTTCACCATGTCCACATAACTGCCAGTGGGCCAGTTTCACTGTGTGGAACTCCTCTTCCTTGGCTGACATGGAAGTTTTCTTGGGTTTTGTTTTCCACAGGAACTGTGTTGGGTTTATATTACTTAGTTTATTTGCATCTGGGCTCAGTGTTGCAGACTGAAATGGATGGAGGCCTCTTAGATCAAACATTTGGGAAATGTTTTTGTATGCTGCGATATGAATATTGTTTTTTAGTAGACTCTGTTGTTTATCTGTCCTTCAGCTGCTATTTGAACTTCCAGCTGTCCAGACCAGAAGAAGCAGAAAAACAGGAAATGCTGCTGTTGTTGATGCAGTATTTGTATTTATTTGACAGGATTTGATCGTCATCTTCTGGGTCTCCTACTCATAGCGCAGGAGCAAGGTCTGCCAGTGCCAGAACTTTTTGTGGATAAGGCCTTCACAGCTAGGTAATTCATATTCTTGTCCTGTGGGGAGGTTGTATCCCTTGATACCGAGGACTTTGTTACATTGGCCGTATGCGTGCTGATTTCTTGATCGCTAGGACAGAATAACTTTTTTGTAAAACTCACTTTGTTTTAAATTATCTTTAAAAGTGTTGGTTTTGGTTTGTGTTGTTTTACAGTGGAGGAGGTGGAAATTTTATTCTTTCAACTAGTCTGACTGGCTACACTAGGTTTAGTGGATCTGTACTCCCTATGGTACATCACGGTTATGGCTTTTTTTATGCAATCAGAGATGACAGGTAAGGATATAATTTCATTTTGGACATGGTTCTGACTATCACAGGGGGAAAGGCAGCTAACAGCTAGAATGAGGAAAGGAAAAGACAGACGAAACATGGCTGAATGGGTCAGAAAAGGTTGAGCAGTGAGGTACATGAGAATAGAGGCATTCACATTCTGGGAAAGCACGTGTGGGAGGAAGGACGAACAGTGGAGGTGAAGTGAGCACCAAGATACTGGCAATGAGCAGAAAGAAAAGAGTTGGGAAGGTGAAAGAAGGGAGGAACAGAAGCAGCTAAGTTACTTTGAGGTAAGTTTACGGTTTAGAGATTATTAAATGTAACATGCAAAGGTGTTTTTAAAAAAAGTGGCAATTGACTGAGATAGATGACTACAGGTGGGCACACTGTCCATCATTCTTGGCAGTGACACACACACTTCTTGACTCAAACCAGACCTCTGAGTAACAAGGAGAAGCTAAAACGTTTGGCTTCACTTCTTATAAAATTTGAAAAGATCCAACTTTGGCTTATTGGGCTTATGGACAAAAAATTTTGCTTCTTTATTGAATTTAACAAACTATTTTGATTATAATGTGTTGAGATAATTTGCTATTTTGTGTAATTTGGATGACTTATTCCTAAAGCTAAATATGGATTGTGTGCAGATTTGATTCAGTTCGAGAATACAGACCATTTATACTTTCATCTATGTCTCTGTTAAGATAAATAGAACTAGATGAAGATCTAACTTTAATTAGGTAAATAGGAAAAAAAGTACTTTAAACTTTTAACGAGTTGCAGAGAAGAAATGTAAGTCACAGTATTTTTCAAATATAAGTGGAAAAGTTATGTCACTATGTATGTGTTATGTATGTAGAAATGGGTATGTAAATCAAAGTATCTTGTTTCAAGATCTGTCAACATTATTGCTTACTGAAGGCGCTAGGGATCCGAGTCCTTTTTGAATGTTGAGACTGTATGTTTATGTGACAATTTTTTTGCTTCAGAATTTCTGTCAATAATTCCACATTTCGGGGCAATTTGTGTGACACATACTAGAGCATGACAATTAAGAGTGGTAACTTCGTTGTTTTCTATATTGATAGGATCGTTACTACCTGTTGTTCCTGGAAATCATGTCCAGAGACTGATGCAGAAGTGCTGTGTAGAACTGTGTTCCAGTGTTTTAAGGACATGCTACAATTAACAGTTGTAGCTCGTCTGTAAGGTTGATGATGATGTAAAAGCCTTTGCAAGCTCCTGAGTTATATGTAGTACTTACAAATGAAATGCTACTCAGGAGTATCATTATATTCAAGTTAAGACGTTTAATGATCTATGTGAAGTCTACCTATTTTTATGGGATTTACTATGGTAACAGTACCCATTTAAAAGTAATGTAGCCATTTGCAGCAACAATGCAAGCAGTAATACCTTATCTATGTAGAACTATGCAATATTAAAATATGCCTCAACAATGCAAACTTACTTGAGAGGCGGGGTGTTGGAAGTGGAGAATTTATGGGAGATTTGTATTTATGATTTTAGTAGTAACATGTAGAATACTTTGTAGTCTACTGATACTGTTAATGCCAGTGGAGCACTTAACTGCTTACTTGAGAGTAACCACACTATCCTCTTAGGTGATTATGCTTCCTATTCGTAGTGGTTTATGAAATAGAAGGGCTGCCTCCATCAGGCTGTATGTTATTTTATAAGTTATCTTTCATTTTTGCTCTTGGGATTATACCAAATAAATGTTGTATCCGTGAATGGGGATATTCCCGCTACATTTGTCGTATAAGAGCACTACAATCTGAAGTATTTTGAAAAAGGAGCTCTCAATAATAAAGACAGAAAGCAGCGTCCGAGTTCCAAATTCCTCGGAGTTTTCATCTGCTAGTGAACTGTGAATTGTCTGCTGCTTTACACTAATAATATACAATAACAGTAAGCACTGAATGCAGTTTGATACGATTCTCAGGATTTTAAGACTTGATTCCTCTGTTTGACCAGCTTTTGTATTTTTCTGTCATAGAAATAAAATTCTTCTAAAAATCAGCTTTGTGTTGATTGATTTATGGGTGGACTGTTTAATGTGTAGCAGCTAAACTTTGTGAAAGAGAGATGATCTTGGGGACAGATGTAATAGAGATTCTAAAGTACCCATTGTTTTTTCTCTAGTTTTTAGAGTTTTGAGAGAGATCAGAGATTATTATTAGTTTTACAGAAACAGCGGCATCCTCAGCTAACACTGAACGAGTCTGCCCTCGGAAGCTCTGTTGCATATTTTTTTTCCGCAGTAGCAAGACCAGAGTTTCCCTTTTTATTTCCTTCTTCAAAGCCTGACGCTTCTCTGAATGACAGGCCAGGGTGTGTTATACTGTGTCTTGTTGCCTCGAAAACAGTCTCGTTCTTGCAGCCTTTGTCTTCCCTGCCTTTATGGGACTACTTGTATGCCCTGTCTCAGTTAAATCTGACAACTGTTCATTGGTTAATGGTTGATTTGAGGTCTTCCAAAACTCATACAGAGTAAGAATCCAGTCCCCTTCTGGAGTGCTTATAAATAACCCATTGGCTTTCTGAAATCTCTCAGTTAGTGAAGCATGTGTCTCTAAGACACAGTGATTTCTGTGAGATAGATAAGGATTTTGGATCAAGCTATGCCTGATTATTTTTATTCTTTTTTTTTTTTTTTTACAAGTTCTGTCTGACAATTACAACCTTTCACCCCTCAATTGGGTTAGTGAACCTGGTTGCAACAGTGACAAGGAGAGTTTGCTTTGAACACTCATTCGAGACAGCCTGAAATCTGATGAAGGGTGTAATTTTGCATTTATTTGCACTTACTTTCCACACACCCACCCGTCCCTCTCTGGGGATTTCTGGGAGCATAGAAATCCTGGCAGAAATAAGGAAAAAGGAGAACTATTTCAGCAAGTGTATCATTGAGAAAATGTCATTCAATAACCAGTGTAAGAAAGAATTTCTTGTTCAGCTGGGACAGTCTGTGCCTTGCCTAGGGGAACCAAAGAGAGAAGTGTATCCAGAGAGACCAAAACTAAATTGTGTGAGTTGTTAGAGCGACTTGTTGAATTCATGAGCATGGTGTTAATTTCCGTGTTGTAAGGAGTAAAGCATTTTTGATTGACAGTTGTTCTACCAATTTTATGCTCTATGGACCATGTGGGACTAAAGCATAAAGTGTTAAAACAGATCTGTTTGTTTGTTTCTCCGCTTTGCGTGGATTTGGGAAAACGTATAATCTAATGCAGAAGGAGCAGAATGCGGTAGGGGCTCTGATTCAGGGTCAGGGTGGTTAAGCTGTGCAGTCCTGTTGTCACAGGACAGGCACCATTTGCTTTGAAGACACTGAGGCTAAAGCAGGGGTTTGCAGAAATTGGCTGCACCCATTAGTGTGTTGGCAAGCCGAGAATAGGAGCCGGGTTTCTACATTGGTGGGACTGAGCTGGTTGCTGATCCCAACAGGCTTCCTTTGTCCCCTGCTCCCTCTTGCACGTGCATTTATTGAGGAACAGTCGTACCTGGAATGGCGCTGTGGGCCTGTGTTGAGGATGCAAAAACAGATTTTGCACTGGTGAGGGAGAGGGTTGAGTTCTTACAGCAAATGTACCTCAGATATTTATTCGTTACAGGGTTTAAGGAAACTATTTACAGAATTTTTCCAAACCCGGAAGTAGTGAAACATCCTTAATAGTCTCATACAAAAGACTGAACCAGCTGTACAGCTGCACTTCAGCTACAAGTGCTGCCCACTATCACACATTGCATGACCCACTTCGAACGTTGACCAGAGAATAGTAGATGCCTTTTTCAGCCAGGAGCTGCTGACGGGTCCCTTGCTCTGCAACCTTGCCATTCTGGGCCATGGTAATCTTGTCAGCATTTTGGGTGCTGGAGGGGCGGCAAGTTATTGTGATGCAGGTGCGACTTCTCTGGCTTTGCAGTGCTTTGGGGACAATCTGCACAATGACAAACCCAAAGGTGAATTAAACACAAGTACAGCAGCTGTTTCCACCGGTGGTGCTCATCTGTTATCTGTGCTAGAGCAATGACAGAGGTGATGTTTCTGTTGCCTCAGAGGTGAAAAACTCTTACCCCTGGTGACTTCAAACAGGTTCAGATCCCTGTTTGTACATCTGGGGTGGGGGACAGAAGACAGGCAGTGCTTGCTGGTTTGCACATGTTCATATTTTTCCTTTGCCCCAGAAGTCAGGTCAAGCAGGCTCCTCCAGGGTTGCAGCCTGGCCCGTCCTCGCTGCCGCAGGCAGGTCTTAGTTGGTCAGTTTTAGAAATAGTCCCCATCGAATTGGTCTGGCTCTTTTGCAAGCCATGCACTTTCTCACTCACTGTCAGCAACATGGAAAAGTGCTCCAAATTTCAGTCCCACTCATTAAATAATTACACTTTAATCCCCCCAAAGAGTTCCATTATAAAATCATGGTATAATCAAATAACATGCTAGATAAGTTTGTATTCCAGTTTCTAAGCACTAAGTATGGTGTACTTAGTACACACACTTTTAACACCACCATCCCCACGCCCCCCTTTTTGTTTTAGTACTCTGAAGGTTACAAATTCTTAAATATCTGATGTTCTGGGCTCTGTGGCCACAAAGATGCCAAATGTTGCAATAAAATTATTTTGACAATTGATAATTGCTTTTGGGATGGGGGCTGGGTAAGTTTTGTTGGTTGGTTGGTTTTTACAAGAAAAGAGCCTCCTGTTGGCATGACCAGCAAACCTGCAAATCCCCATTCCTGTTTGCAAAGCCAGGGTACCTTTTCACTTTCTGTATCCAGAGCAGAGGTAGCTTCACCTAACAGCAGGATTCAGGACTACCGTACAAGAGCTTAGGCAATAGCAATACGTTGCTTCTGACCACCAGAGAGCTGGGTTCCTTTGTCTCCCACGTGTGCGCTGTGTTTCTAAGTACAGAAAGTAAGCACATGTATAAACCTGGTTTTGGACCTAGTCCTGTGGAGCGTAACATTTGAGCTGCATTTCCACTGAGTGACATGCCTGGGGCAGTCCCTTTCCCAATCACCGGGGCAAGTGTGGGTGAGGAGCCTACATACAGTAGCCGAGCTGAGAAACACATTTCTGAGTGTATTTAACTGCAGAGCAAACCCTGCGATGCTGAGCAAGAGCAGCGTCATTTGTTTTGGGGTAGGGGGCTGAGGTGCAGAGAAGCTGAGCGCAGGGTGCAGGAGGAAGGTTGTGACATTGCTGGGAGTGAACCCACAACCCAGCTTAGCACCAAGCAGCCTGAGCAGTTGGCTCTTCTTTCACCACCCCGGTTCTCTCTAAGAGGAAAATGTGGCCTGAGAGACATTGAGAATGACTTAGAATGAACGAGAAGCCAGCCAAATTCAAAATCTTATCTGCCTTGCATGCTATTTTAAAGCTGACATAAATTTACTCAAGAAATTTGATTCCAGCTCTCTGCTTCCCCAGTTTGTTGCCTGCTGTGTGAACAAATGTACATTTCCCATCAATGGGATGCAGGGAAAACCCACCATCCTCCTAAGCCTGTGAGAACGTATTGACCGAGAAATGTTTGTCCTAGCCCGTATTTTCCACAAGATCAAGCTGACAAACAAGTGCTAGCTTCAGCCGATCAGTTCAGACAGCGGGTAGGAAGAGCTCTTGCTTGCATTCACCCGCCAGCAGCTGCTCAGCAGGACATGAGCAGATCATCTTCTGCGAGTTTTTTTTCTTAGCATAATTATTCACAACCAATGTAGAAAACCTGAAACTGCTTTTCTCTCCAAGGTGCTATTTATTTTGCAGCAAAAAGATCCACTGTACTGGAGACTCAGCTTGTCATGTCAGATGCAACCAGGAGGTAACAAACAGGTATAAATAAGGGAAGGGAGAGAAAGAAGCAGGAACAAGGCAGTGGGTTTCTGCCTGTTTTTCCAACTCTGTGCTTTACGCACCTGGCTAATGAGATGTTGTAAAAAGCGGGGCGAGACCAGCGTTCCTCAGGCTGCCTTAGCACTTTCCTGCTGCTTTCGCTTCACTGACGGGAAGTACCCAGCCTCTTTTTCAGTGCTTTCTGCATGTCTGTTGCTCCATGCTCTCCCATCGAGAATGACTTGCCTGCGTACCAGTATCACCCAGGTTATTTCATTGACAGACGCTTCGCCTGCAGAGATGAAGACACTTCCCATTCAGTCATCTGCAGCAGTTGGACTGAGCAAAGGCCTGCAGCCACTGTCACCTCCTAGCCCTCTTGTCCTTCAGGTCTTCTGGGGGGAAAAAAACCCGGAATTCCAGTGTCTGTTTGGTAAGTCACAGAAATTTAAATGCTTTCAAGATGTGTTTACTTAGGATAGCATGAATAGGCACTGTGGGTTTCTTTCCCCAGTTGCAAGTTGGAAATGGGGGACTACTTACCTTTGGTAGTAATTCAATGAAGGAATGAATATTGGCTTCTTTTGCTGCACTGACAATCTCCTCACGGGACACCTCCCAGCTATTATCCCTATATGCGATGTTTTCAGCAATACTGCAGTCAAACTGTATTGGTTCTTGTGAGACAATACCAATCTGAGCTCTCCGCCACTGGATATTTAATGTCTTTGCATTTTGGCCATCCAGGAGCTAAAAAGTCTGAAATAATATATTTTCATCATAGTACTTTGTTGATGGTTGGGGTTGGTTTGTGTTTTTTTTTTTTGTTTGTTTGTTTTAATTTAGCAACATAAAGGCCTGTAGCAGACAGGGCACTCAGGCCACTTCGTGCCCAGAGTCTGTTAACTTAGGCACTTATGCATGGCAGCAGAGATGGGGTGATGAGTGTTAAAGTCTAGTTATGCTTACAATCAATACAATAATATCAGACGACTCTATGAACCTTGAAAAACTCGAACTGTATGAAGCCACTGTATTGTACCTGCCTTGTCTATCACCCTAACTAAAAGAGCCAATACAGATCTACTTTCTCCGCCATCTTGCTGTAAGTACTAGACTGATGACAGAAAGATCTGTTTCAGAAACCAGTAGAAGATCTATACCACAAAGTGTTTCCACAGCCACTTCCTTTATTAGCAGCTTTAGCCCATCCCTATTATGCTGATCAGGGAGTCAGATGTCCTCACCTCACAAATGACAGTAATGGGGCACAGTTATGGGCTAGTTATGTTCAAGATCCATGCTCAGGTAGCTTCATGCAAGAAAGTCTTGAAAAATTATTTCTGCTGGCTCTATTTCTGCTCGCTCTTAAAGATGTTTCACCAACAAACAGGTGAAGTTTTGGCAGGAGAGGACACAAAGAAAAACTTACCACCAGTTTGGCTGGATGAGTCAGATGTGAATGAGCGCACAAAGTACTTGTTCTCAGTAGCTATGGTGTGGGTGGGAGAAAAAAAAAGGAAAACAGGCTTGAAACAAATTAGAGGAGTATGCTCTGCTGTGCCTAACACCATGCTTACAGGCTTCTCTCCTTCCTCGCTGTAGCTATCTGTGGAGGGTACTCTTTCAAACAGCATGAACAAGTGGGCAGCTGACATCTTGGCTTTGGCATAGCCTGAAGTGAAAGAAGCGCTTTGTCCGAATGCACCAAATACAATAGCTGAAAAAAACTCTGTAAAGATAAAAATGAGAAAAATATATTGACATTGATGTGGCAAAGGCAAGAAAAGCTTTTATTAGATTAGTGGCTTCAGATAAATACTTATTAATAAGGCTGAGGTAGGGTAAGAGCTGTCTACTGAAAACTCTGACTTTTTTCCTTACTGAGAAAATCCATAATTTGTTTGTAGGGAGGAGAGGAGGACTCTAAGCTGCCTTTCCTTAACCACTTGTCTGGATTTATTAGAAATGGATGCATTGATTTCTGTTTCCATTCTTAATGCAGGAGATGTGGTAGGATGTATAGTTCTTTGCAGCTCAGTTCCTTCATCTATAAAATTGAAGGTATTAGTTGTGGAGTAGTCTGAGGATTGTGGAGCAGTGTGATGATTATGGATAAATTTGCCATTCCACATTTCCTTCAAATGGCCCAGTCTTCCAGGTACAATCAAATCCTTGAGTTGAGGAAGCAAAATGCAAATGGGAGATGAGAAATCTGGGATGAGCAAAGGGCAGCAGGAGAGGAGATACACAAGGAGAAGGGATTCACTTGCGTGCATAGGAGGAAGGAGGGCAATGCTGGTATTTGAGAAGGGGTTGCTGTAATCGGAGTAAGAAACAGCTTTAGCTTCAGCAGCACTTTTTTCCAGGCAAGAGTGTGGCAAGTGCTGAAAGCAAGCATGGGATGTGCATGGGTGACAAGGTGGCTATTGACAAATACAGGCAGGGATTTCAGCTGCAGGGAGAAAAGCAAAAGACTTGGTTAGATGCTGGAGACAGGGAGGGAGGAAAGAGAAGGTTGGAAACATGCCTGTTGGTGGGAACAACTCACTGGAAACACTTTTTCAGCTCTGGCCAGGCATTTTCCAGATTGGGTGTTTGCTGAACCTTTTTCCTACTATCCACCTCTCTTGTCCCAGGGCTTATAATTTCCTCACCTCATTTTCACTTGTTACTTGCTCTACTTATCTTTTAATCTTGTCCACCTATGCTTTTGACAGCTAAGCCACGTGATTCTGTTATTAAAGAAACTTTGATGTCCCTGAAAACAAGGAATGGCTTTGCTTTGCCTGTCTTCATGTTGCCTTCCTTTTACCCTGGGCAAGCTGATCACAAGGGAGAGTGTACGAAGGTAGCTAAACACGGTCTAAAAGCACCACTCATTTTGGATTTGTAATAGTGTGAGGAAGGAAGGAGAATGTAAGGGTAAAGAAAGGAAGACAGAAGTATTTATTGTTTTTTTTCAGTTCTATACTGCATGATTTCATGACACCTGTAGAAAAATCAAACATATTCTCCCGCATGGACAAAAAAAGAACCTGACAAAGAGATACTTACAGAAGCACATCTTTAAACCACATGTGTCCATTTCTTGCTAGATAGACACCAAACCTAAAACACCCAGAGTAAGTAAAGTACGTGATAGCTTGTGTAAAGGCAAAAGTAAATCCAAAGATATGTGCTTTCTTTACAGAATTTCTGTAACAGAAAAAACATATAATCACAATTATAATGTATATTCACTTGTACCAATCGAGAATGTGAAGTGTCCTATAATTCAAAGGAAACCACAAGTCCTTAGTATTTCAAAGTAAAGTAATCTCCAGCTTTTTGTAAGATCCTAACCCAACATGTTAGGTATGCTTCAGTTTCCTCTCTGTCTGCAAAAAACAATGGGGCTATTGGGATAGAAGAAGGAATTGCTCTAAGTGTTTTGAGCACATACAATTTGCATTGTGTTCACCTCATCCATTCATAGAAATTATTTTCAAAATTATAATACAGTTGCAATTCAAAGTTTTGACTAACTGACACATGAGGAAAGTAATTGGGAACTTTAGGATTTCTACAAAGCAGAAATGACTTCACTAGAACAAATCTTTGTGCTTTATCTTACATTGAACTAAAGCAAGCGACAGTTCATGAGGTTTCACATGATCTGCAATACTACTTCAATAAAATAGCAGAGTGAACAAATACAGCATCTTCAATGCAGGTCTACCCTTCTGGTTCCTTCCTCGGGAAAATTCCACTGATTTTTATAGGAATCTTACCTAAATATACAGGTAAAATCTGACTTTTGGTTTGTTAAACAACAGATTCCCTCAGGAGAAAGGGCTCGTGATTATAAGAATTAATAAAGGCTTCCATTTCCAGAATTACTGCAGCCAATAACAACATCATGGAGAATTTGGGGGAAAAAAAAAAAGTAATTTAGAACATTACCTTTAGAACATTACCTAAAAAAACATTAGCTTGAAGGGAAAGATAATCTACATTTTTTTACATCAAAGCTGAGTTTGGAATGAAAGATTTTATGATGTACTGACAGAGATAAATTGTGATTCTGTTTATTGGTGTTAATTTATGTTCATTTTTAAAAGGAATGTTTCAATAACTTTTTGTAAGAAGCATTCTTTTACCTATATGATGCTGGTAAACTTTGTCCATGAAAACTCAAGATCATGAGAACATCTCTCTTACCTTTAGAGTCTTTCAAGCCCTTCCTCCAGGGATCTGTTGAGATTCAGCATGGTCTTAGAGGCCTTGCTTTCCTCCTGGGCTAGTCAAAAAAGTCTCATGGGACTTAATTTCCAAGGAGGTGACCTATAGTTCCTTCCCTTATAAACCAGAAAGAAAGGGCACCTGGGCTTCCAGTGAAAGGGGTTAACGAAAGGGAAGCTGATGTTGCTCAGGCTAGCTCTGGGAACTTCTCAAGGAGCAAATGACCCTCTGTGGAGACCAGGGAAACGTAACTTAGCTGTATGGGCTGAAGAAGTGGTGTGATTGTGCCTGCTTGGAAACCTCCTCTTTGGTCCCAGACTTCCCAATGTATCCGACGAGCATGGTTGGGATAGGCCACTGTCTGTAGCGAGTGAAAGGCAAGGGAGTGATGTGTCTAGTCTCACATTGTTCTGCTTTCTGCTACCTCAGGGATCACATGCACACCTACAGCTGGGTCAGCTGGGAGTAAATTTTTATAAAAATTCAGGGAAGGATTGAATTTATGCTGTGGGTTGATAATAAGATACTAAATACCAGCATTTCCTTAAAGTGCTCAGTGATTTTAAAAAAAAATTACTCAGTAGGAAAAGAAACTGGTAAGGGTAGAAATGGCAGCAAAAGAGGGGCAAAAGTTGTAGCTGTGCTGAAATATGAACTGGAAGGGCTGGCAAGCCTGCAGGCCAGGTACCAGTGGAGGCTGGGCCTCCCAGGTAGAGCTTACCAGTTTGTACTGGTACATGACACACACTGCAGCAGAGTAGGGGTGCTGAGCAGCTCGCCATGGCACTAGCTCCAGGAAGCAGCTAATACCAACCATCAAACGATGCTGATAAGGCTGGTTATGCACACAGTTAGGATCCTTGCCATCCTCCTCACTGCTTAGCAACTTAGAGACTGCTGCGCTTGGATTTCAGGCTGATTATTTAAAAAAGTTTTCATTCTGAAGCTGAATGTACTTCTACTGACAGCGGAGCCCTGTTCCTACCCCTGATTGCTACCGTGGCTGCCTTTGGCTCTGTGCCTGCTACATAGGAGCAGCCACCAGTTTAGTGAGTGCAGCTAGTCAGATATCCATGTCCTATAAACTTCACTAGTAATTATTTGTGGATCCTAGCCTATACAAGGAGTTAGCTGACCATGAAGGCTGATCTGAAATTCAGATTCAGCCTCTTAGAGTACAGCCTACTTTTTCTGGGTGCTTTGATTTTATTAAATAAGCTACATAAACACCAGCATCATCTTTGAGCTTTCTTATACCGGTTTTAAGATGACCTTTGGTTAGTCATATTAATAAAAAGGTTTTAAAAGCATTTAAAATATCTACTTGGATCCATTATTAAGATTTAGTCCAGTCAATTTCTAAACTGAGCTAAAGAAATCACTATGGTATCTTTATGGATATGATTGCAGCTTGACTACTTAAGTAAACACAAAGACAATTTATGGCATGTAAACAAACAAGGATTTCCAAAGCTCCAGAAGGCTAAACCTATAATGCTTTTACTTGTCTCAGAATTGCTTTGAATGCCATGGATTGAAGCCTCATTGTAAGGATTTCTCCAGCTTTGCCAAATGTGAAACCCTATTTGAGAAAAAAACCCCAAACAAACAACCCACACCTCTTTTATTACCTAACCAGTTTTTGTGTTTTTCAGGTAGTTAAGTAATCATCTGCATATATATTAAAAATAATATCATTAAGTAAAAAGTATTCTAGCTGTAACCAAGGTAATCAAAGTTTTTAAAAGCTAAATTTTGAACCTATAAGGGTAGAGCACAGAATGAGACCTTTTTTTCAAGAAACAAGTATATACCATGTAACAGTCTTCAAGCCCCACCAAATCAAACCCCACCAAACAATGATTTAGTTGCAGGAATTTTTTTATTGCACCTGATCTCAAACTGAAACTGATTACTTCAAAGTAACAGGCTTGGTGGTGTCACAAGTAAGACCCTATACTTGTTTTAAGCACTGTACAAATATCAGGGATTTCCCTCTCTGAGAGCTTACAATCAAAAACCTGTAGTGCTACTGGTTATTTTCTAGGGGAAGCCTCTGAACTTACACAGATACTCGCTGGCTACAACACAACTTGGTGTGCACAGACATACTGGTGAATCTGTCACTCCTGGGCCAGGGCCATACAGGGTCAGACTGTGCAGGAATGAGATGAGGGAGACAGGCAGACACATTTGGGTGGAGAAATATCCATAAGAACTATGTAACCAATTTCTTGGCATCACAGAAGTAGGAATTTTGAGGTTGGTTCTGCCTGAAGAGAAGGCAAGGGGTGGAGGTAATTTCAGAAGAGGCACCCTGTTGTCTCAGGGACATAAGGCAGAAGGTAGCAAGGTGGTATTCAGAAGCCTACAGATGATTGGGCAAGGCCAGCACAAGTAGCTGAGCAATAATTAAAGGGATTTGTGCATGTAAATGAGATGTGCATCAAGTCACATAACAATTGAACTGATTTATGTATGAACTTGGCAGTTTTCCTGCAATAAAGCGCATATTATTTGAGTTATAGGACTAATTACCTGGTTTTGGTTTTGTTCCGTAATTAAAGGAATTAACTTGCTACTTTGGCTATTCCCATACTCAAGTAATTTTGTGTCATAATATTACTCAAATAAACTATTTCAAGTATCACAACAAAAACAATTTTAGCTTCAGGGGAAAAGACTGTTTCCATGGAACTCTTGTGTGATTTTGTCAGTTTATGAGTCTTTAGCCAGACATGTAGGCTGCCCTTGCACATTTTGTTAAAAAGTTACTCCCTCTCTAGTGGGATCACATTCCTTTCTTATTAGTCATGGAAAACGCATGCAGGTAAGAATACAGAGACACTCACAAGCTGAACAGCTTTTACATCAAGTTCATAATTTTGTACTCTGAACCTTTTTATGCTTTTCTGAGCGGATTGCCTTTTCTGTCCAGTCAGTACTGATCCTTCCATGCTTCCTCTGAGACCTTCTTCCTGTAACTGATCCTCTGTTCCTGATGCCTGAAATGAAACATGGTATGATGCCAAAAATTGTTTACAGCCATCCAGAGGGACCTTTACAGGCTTGAGAGGTAGGCCTGTGCAAACCTCATGAAGTGCAACAAGGCCAAGTGCAAGGTCCTGCACCTGGGCTGGGGCAATCCAACATGGATGCAGGTTGGGCAGTGACTGGATTAAGAGCATTGCTGCGGAGAAAGACTTGAGGGTATTGGTGGATGAAAAACTGAATATGAGACAGCAATGTGCACTTGCAGCCCAGAAAGCCATCAAAAGCTGAGCTTTTGCAACTGAGCTGGATCAAAAGAAGAGTGGCCAGCCAGTCGAGGGAGGTGATTCTCCCTGCCCTACTCCACTCTTGTGAGATACCAGAGTACTGTGTTCAGCTCTGGAGCCCCCAGCATAAGAAAGACACGGACCTGCTTGAGGGGGTCCAGAGGAGGGCCATGAAGATGATCAGGGGGCTGGAGCACCTCCCCTATGAGGACAGGCTGAGAGAGTTGGAATTGTTTAGCCTGGAAGAGAGAAGGTTCTGGGGAGACCTTGTAGCAGCCTTCCAGTACTTAAAGGGAGTCTACAGGAAAGATAAGGAGAGACACTTTATCAGGGAGTGTAGTGGGAGGTTGAGGGGTTTTAAGCTGAAAGAAGGTAGATTTAGTTTAGACATTAGGAAGATATTCCTTACTGTGAGGGTCGTGAGGCACTGGAACAGGTTGCCAAGAGAAGCTGTGGATGCCCCGTCCCTGGAAGTGTTCACAGCCTGGTTGAATGAGGCTTTGAGCAACCTGATCTTGTGGAAGGTATCCTTGCCCATGGCAGGGGGATTGGAAGTAGGTAATCTTTAAGGTCCCCTCCAAACCAAAGCATTCTATGATTCTATATTATCCTGTACTTTCAAATGATGATTAATTCTAAATAAAAAACCCAACAATTCCTGTTGGAATTGGAATTAAAAATGGAATATTGATAAGAACTGAGTAATTTTACAAAGACCAATCAAGTACTGGAGTTTCATTAAGTCCTTTCCCTACTCAATGAAAAACTTGCCAATACACTAACATTTATGAGGGGGGGAAGTTTTAGCCACAGAGATTTTTTTTCTCATTTTTTTGTCATGTTAAACTGTTCTGAAAACATACAGGAGGGTTAGCTAAGTTAACTGAAGAGACCCACCAGAAAGCCTCTTTAAAATGCAAGAATGGTATAAAAGGGCCTCAAAGTAATCAGAAAGTCAACAGAGGGACTTTCAACATGAGCAGGGAGCCACGAAGAATAGAAGCAAGACTTCTAGCTGCTTCAAAGTTAAGGCCCGAGAGAAACTGCTTGAGAAGTCCAGGAGACAGCTTGAGAGATAATAAAAATATTCAAGATAGACTGTGTCTGAATGACAAAATTTCAGGAGCCTGAGTCACTAAGATGCTGGTGGTTTTCAAAAGTACTTGAATAAAAGAGTTTGAGTTTTCACAATGAGGGTGGGAGGCACTGGAGCAGGTAGCTTGAGGAAGGTGTGGAGTCTCCATCCTTGGAGGTATTCCAAACCCAACAGCACACAGCCCTGCGGAACCCACTCTGACCTCAGAGTCCGCCCTGCACTCAGTGGTGGTTGGACTAGATGAGCCACCCAGGACCCCTCCACCGTGAGCTACTCTATAATTCTATGATTTGGAAAATCAGTCTAAGAGCTGATCAGCCCCAGAACTTCATTGTCCTGGTTTCAGCTGTTTACACTAGTCAAGGACTTTTCAGCTTCCCATGCTCTGCCAGGTGCACAAGAAGCTGGGAGGGAATGCAGGCAGGACAGCTGATCCCAATTAGCCTCAGGGCTATTCCATACCACCTGATGTCAAGCTCAGTATAGAAACTGGGGGAGTTGGCCAGGGAAAGGAGTGATTGCTGCTTGGGGGCAGG